>CM066168.1:26389603-26647103 GCA_033629205.1 Lithocarpus polystachyus | reverse complement strand
TTGGTAGGAAAGAAAGGTAACTTTATTGTAAACTAATCTCCTTTTGATGAATAATACAAGTTGAGCCGAGCAAGAGTGTTACATTCTTGCTCAAACCATGGTTTTTTTATCCCTTCTCTGGGGTTTTCCAGGTACATTTTGTGTTATTTTGATAATCATCTTCATCTTCTTGTCTAAATGTGCATCTTTTTCATGTCCTACCATCACTTTCTCTATATTTTTGGAGTGTTGAGCATCATGTCAAAGCTTGCATCCATTTGGCCTTTCTCATGCAAATGTACTATTAGATAACATATTTCACTTCCATAAATAAGCTCAAATCTAACTTACACGTATACTGTGACAGTTACCTTAAGCAATTATTAAAGAGTATTATCATATATGAGAACACGTACCATACAGTCAAGGTTAACAAGGTGATAGTTGCCTTGAAGTGGTTAAAAGTATAAATAGAGCCATTCTGCAAGAAAAGGAGACCGAACACAACCAGAGCACTTTTAAGATCAATTGTATTAGATTCTTAGGAGTTTAAGTAGTTTGTAGGCAAATCAACTAGTCCTTTAGGGTTATAGAAGAATTTATGCTTGTAAGTTCCTTTTCTTTGTACTCAAGTTATTATTCAATAAAGTATTCATGTACTTTGATGCAAAATTTAGTTGTTTGTTTAAGTTTAATTCGATTTCCTGTTTATTTTGAATCAATTTAGTGTTAGAATAATTAATTAGGCTCGAATCCTTTATATTTCCTGCAATTTGCTTCACTTGGAGATGATATGTTATGGTATGATTTGCTTTGAGATGATTAACTTCACATTAGTTTACTTTGAGACGTTGCACTTTGAATTAGTTCGCATAAAGTAAGCTTGATAACTTAGGCATGGTAACTTAGGCTCTTAACTTAGTTAATTTGGAATTTAGTCACTCAAGATTTTTCGTTCTCATTCTTAACTGGGACATTGATCAAAAACTCCTATTAAGTTAGGCATTCCCAACCCTAAACTCTAGTCTTCGAAGTCAGATATTTCACTTCAAGCTAGTTTAAGCATCTCAATATCCACTTCAAGCAACCTAAATACAAAATTAAGGGACTAGGGTTTGTTTCTACTCAGACACAAATATAAGATGACTTTTTACTCTTACATTTCATCTAAATATAAAATTGTATTTAAGCTTAAAGTTTTCATTATGAAAACTAATTAATTTTTAATGGTTAAAAATCATCTTTCTCTTTTTTCTTCAGTCTATCCCCTCTTTCCATTTTCTCTTTTCTCACAAATTAACAGTTGGGGAAAAGGAAAAACTTTACCATTATTTTTTTTATTTTTTAATATAATATTGATTTCCATACTGAAATTGCAATTGCTATTAAAAAATACAAGGCATGTGATTTCCTTGAAAATGGGCAGTTCCTCAGGCCATGAAATGGTAAATGTTGATTGGTTGAGCCTAGAAAAGTTTGGAGAAAGCGGATCATATTTGTAAGGACTGCAAGACATTCCTTTGGGCATGAGATTAATTGTAGGATAAACAATGGATCACAATCACTTGCAGAAGAAAACAATCATAGGTCATGATCAAGAAAATCATATCCATATAATTAACTAATTCATTAGCTAGGCATGCTAGAAATATTTTGAGCGATGTCATTTGGATTGAGGATTGTCCTCCCCCTGCGGTGGAGGCTGTGTACTTAGATTCTATTTCTATTCAATAAATTTTGAGGATGATTTCCTTTTCAAAAAAAAAAAACTAATTGATAGAGTTATCCCATCCACCTACTGATATGAATGTCTCTATTCATTGGGGGCTAACTAGGAGTGATGGATCTTGCCACTCCTATCGATCTAAAACCCATTTACCAGAGATTGTTTGGTCTCGCAACTTAGTTCTAACTGTTTACATATATGTTTGTATTTTTTTCTCTAGTCACACACACATGTAAAAATGGAATTCAAATTACATTTGATGAATTGATATTTTAGCACCTATTAACTTTTTATTGAATTTTTTTAACACAATAGAGTGGATACATTGTCTCTGTATATTGTTTAAACTTGTAGGATATCAAGATTGATAAAAAACAAATCAATAAATATTTTAATTATTAAGTTCTGGATCGAATAGTATAATGTTTATTCATTAGAAAAACCAGTAATTTTGAACATTTTTTAGGGGGGCATTGGCCAATATCTCCTAAAAAGGAGCCAAGGCCGCCAAACCTAATTCCTCAACTTAGGCAAGTCAATTAATTGAGGACTAATCTTGCAGTAAATTGTAACCCTTTCATAAATCTTGTACAAGCTCGAATCTATTTTCCCTTTTAAGCTCTACAAGAGGACCAAGAATGGAGGATGACTAAAAAAAAAGGCCTTGTCGGTGGTGAAAATTTTATCGATTCGACCTTGGAATAGGGTCTTAGAGAAGCAAATAGCTGCCTCCGTATAAATTACTGTCACCTACTAACAACCATCTAACATTAAATATTGTGTAATAAGCCTAAACAATAGGAGCGGTAGGAGCAGGACAATAAGTATCCGTATTGTCCTAAACAATTTTAACGGGGATAAGACATATGCCATCATCATCTTCCTAGTCCTTGGGGGAAATGGTTAGGCCCATAGTTGTCAAAACGTGAATCGTATCGTGAATCGATTTTTGATTTTTTCGTATCGTGTATTGTATCGTATCGTGTATCGTAAAATACACAAACACTTAATAAAATTTATAAAAAATTATAGATATACATATTTAAAGGGTATATTCATTATACATTTTGAATATATTTAGCTAATGACTAATTCATTCATCACTTTTGTAATAATATTTAACAAGCTAACTAAATAAATCAAACTAGCACGTGTTTATAACATACACATTTAAATTGCTTAAATTCAAAAGTGATAATATATAACAAATGACCCAAAAATTAATTTATTTTCATCATATTAGCTAATCAACCTCATCTAAGTCAATATTATCATCATGTTTATCATTTGCAAATTTATTCTTTCATTAAAATTTTCTTCATTGTCATTAACATTTACTATCTCTTCTTTTTCTTTTTCTTTTAATAATTAAAAAAAATTCTTCTTGGCATTCTAGTTTCTTGGACTTATTAGGAATGGCAATTATAGCCCGATCCGTGGGTACCCGGCCCGGCCTCGGCCCTAATGGGTTGAGTTTTGTTGGGGTTTATGCCCTAAAATCCAATTTATTGACATGTCATAAATAATTAAATTGTTTAATTATATGAGACTATCTATAAATGAACTAATGGGACATTATCTTAGTCCATGAGATTCATAGTATGTGATTTAGTCACAGAAGATATAAATCACAAGTTCCTTGTAAACTCAGAAATTTAGTTCATAGTCGGTGATGAAATTTGGCGTTTCATCTACGAAGACTATAACATATCAACTAAAATGATTTGTCTTGATCATGGAAATGGAGATTTCTAGTTGGTATGTTGATATGTTTTAAGAGTTAAGACATATTAAACTGAACCGCTATGAGATTTATTATTCTCCTAACGACTGTCAAATGAATAATAAATCTCACGACTTTTATTTGCATCAACTCTAAATCCTGAGAGAATAATGGACCTGATCATGAGATGTAGGTTACTTTGATATATCAGGAGTAAGATCTATAAGTTACGGTCAAAACCTCAGTATGTTGGGCAGCCACATTTAGTGTTGATGGAACATATATTCTCAAGATGGAATTCATAATCTCTTAACGGAGATATAAAATATTCCTTTGAGATAAGTTTAATGGGTTTGGTTATTTAGAGAGTTGTGTCCAACCACTTTAGTAAGGAGTTACTAAAGTATATATTTATGGAATTGGATTTCATAAATATATGATGAATAACATTAAAGATTAAACTGGATACTCAAGGATAAAGATGTAGTAATCTTCAAAGTTGCAGTCTATATTCATAACTTTGTATTACTACGAATATTTTAATGAAGGGGTTGCATGTATAATAAAGTATTGGGATATAATTTATTAATAAGGCCTAGAGTGCAATTATATTCATATAGTGGTATTGAATATAATTAATGGTAACTTTGGACTTGTCAAGAGTTGACAGAAAAGCCCAAGGCCCATTGGAGCTAGAGTCTTATTTGTTCCCTTTAGGTCCCAATCTAAGCCACACACTAGAGCCCAATTGGAATGACCCAAAATGCTAACCCAATTAGATAATCAGTTGTATATAAGGAGAGAAACATACAGAATTTCATAAGTAATTTCATAAGTCCTTTCATGAGTCTTTTCATAAGTGTTTTCATCAAGATTACACAAGGAATGAAATGGTTTGTATGTGTGTTGAACACTCCCTTATTCTCTCCTTGAAAATTGATTGAGAGACCACACATCTTGGGCATTAAGTGGAATTGGAGTGAAGATTAAAAGTCTTCCCAAGAACTTCTGATCTTTGGTTTTGAATTTCACCGCACCAAGGTACGCTTTCTTGTTCTTAAATTCTGAAACATACATAGTTCATGCTATCTATTGCGAATGAAGTAGATCCGTTAATTTTCCGCTGTGTATGTTTTGTATGTGATACGAACATGTATTTTTTTCCCTATAGGTTTTACCCGCCCCGAAAAAGAATAGGGTCGGGTTCGGGTTTTTTGTTAAACCCGGCCCAAACTCGAACCTGACCCGACCCGACCCAATTACAAGTGAATAAAATTACAAAAAAACCCTATTATATATATGTACACTTATAAACCCTAAAACTAATCCTCTCATTTCACAACACACACTTACTAGCCTCCAGCCGCCCACTCTCCTTTCCCATTCTCACTCACTCTCAATCTCACCGCCGGCCAAGATGTCACCGCCCTGCCTCAAGCACTCCCTCAACCCACGCAACCGGTAACTCACCCAAGCCATCACAGCCAAAACCAAGCCCAGAAAACAAGATCCTTGAAACCAAGCCCAGCCACAATCAACCGATCAAGCTCCTCGCATGTTGCAGATCCACTGTGAACCACCCCTCACATGTTACAGCTTCCAGATCCACAATCGGTTTGGTTTGGGTTTTTTTCTTGATGTATTTGGTATTGTCCAGCGACATCAGTTTTTGGGTTAGCTTTAAAGCATTCTTGCATTTGTATTCAAAGTTTTCTTTGTCTAAGCTTTTAGTCAAATGATGATCTACACAAATTCTCAAAAAAAAAAAAATAAAAAAATAATGACGAGAGCAAGTCAGCATAGGGAAGTTTGATTTGAAAAGAGCTTCTTTAATTGTGGATTTTGGTGAGTTTGGGCTTCTGGGTACTGTTGGGTTTGTGCCAAATTTTGTGTTTTTGTGACTTCAATTATGTGCATTTGACTTCCAATTGCTACTGTAAATTTGGGATTTTTCTGATTAAATTTTGTTAAGTTGGTTTCTGGGTATTGTTGGGTTTGCTTTAAACTAGGGTGTTCTTGAGGCCCCAATTTGGGCTTCAATTCTTTTTATTTTTTTTTTATTATTTTTTTATTTTTCAGCTAGGCCACGATTTGGGCTGTAGATTGAGCCCAAATCTGGTTGGCCTAAACGGGGCCCGTGGGGCCCGGCGGGGCAGGTTTGGGCCCCAAAAAAAATCCGTTTAATAAATGGACCGAGTTCGAGCCCTGGGTTCAGGCCCGCAGGCCGGGGTCGGGTATGTAAAAGCCCAGCCCGAACTTGACCCGTTGCCATTCTTGGACTTATAACAATAATGAAAAAAAAAAAAATAATAATTATATTTTCAATTAATACCTTATTCATGATATAGAAAATAAATTTGTAAATATTAAAGTGAAGTGTAAGTGTGTACTGTGTAGTCCAAATTTTATAGAAGAAAGAGATGAAAAAAAAAATTATAAATATGTTATTTTATTAGGTTAAATTAAGTAACCTGATAATTTTGTATTTAAAACAAGTTTAACAACTTGTAAGATTCAAATAAAAGTACAAATTTTAACAAAAAATCTCATTTTAAAGCATTTGTCTATGTATGTACGTTACGTACGATTTTACAGTACGATACGATTCATATGATACACACTGTATCGTACGATTCATGAGCATTTCCGATACGCCGATACAATACAAAACTTTTTACACACGATACTGACAACTATGGTTAGGCGTCTAACTATAAATACCAATCTCCCATACAAGGTGGGGGACACAAGGAATGAGAGAGATCTACCTATGATCAAGGGGTGTATTTTAAGCATTATTTTTGGCTAGATTGTAATTTCTGATTCTGAATTGTTGTTCTGACAATCAAATAAAAAATTTATTATATTGAGTTTATTGTTACCCACTATAGTTTCCATCCATTTTCCCTCTTTCTTTGATGTCGCTTTTGGTCATTTTAGTTTTCACTTCTTTGTTAGGCTTTTTGATTTTGTGTGTTGGAGAAGGGCTTAAAAGGCGCAAATATCAACCGAAAAGCAATATGAGATATTATGAGCTATAAAATAATTAGGTGATTTTTTTTTCTTAAGAAACAGATCATCTTTCCTCAAAAAAAAGAAAAGAAAAAAGAAACAGATCATCATGAATATTATTAGTGTGCTGGTAAATCAGTGATAACAATATTATTTATGTTTGGAGGAACAAACTCCATCCAAACTAAAAGTGGGAAAAAAAAAAAAAAAAACTTAGCTCTCCGAGTTAAAGTATGAGCAACAACATTACACTGCCTAACAATATGATATAAGGAAATGTTTGTACAGAATTGGCAAAAACAAAGTATCTTTAATCAAGTGGCCAAAGGAAGAGTTAATTAAAGAAATGCTCCTCTTTTGTAACTCAATTTTCTAAAAATCGAGTTTAAAAAAAAAAATTCTGGAACCCTATAGCGGCGTTTTAAAGAGCTTATAGTGACATTTTCAAGACCTATAGTAGTGTTATGTAACTCGATCTTCATGAACTCGAGTTATAGGCAAATTTTTTTTTTATTTTTTTTACCTATAACTCGAGTTCATAGAGTTCGAGTTTCAAAACGCCACTATAGTTCCTGAAAACATCACTATAGGCTCTTTAAAAACGCCGCTATAAGACTTAACTCGATTTTGAGAAAATCAAGTTTCAAAAGAGGGGTATTTTCTTAATTAGTTTGGAAAATAGGGCAAAATGCTAAATTGTTTTTTTAAAAAGGGCATAGGCCAATTTTGTCCTAATTCTTGTACAAACTGAACTGCAATCCTTTTTGCTAACATCTCAATAATTACATTTGAGTTCGCTTACAAATTTTTTCTAAAAGAGCTACCATAATCTCACCCTTAGCATTTGGAATAACCACCCCAATCCCGGCTTCATTAAACTCATCAAATATCGCACCATCAAAGTTGGTTTTATGTGAACCCATAAAAGGCGGAGACCAACCCTTTTTTGCTGACTTTGGCATGCTCACAACTGGAACTCGACCCTTATAAAAGACCAATAAGAAATTTCTGGCAGAACCCACAAGTTTTTGTAATAGTAACACGGTTGTTAACTGAGGCGAGATTTATTAATATGGTTCCAAATTATCTAAAGTCGTAATTGCAAATAATTTGAAAACCTGAGGTTTACTTCTAACCAAACCCATGAAATCAGCAAAAGAATATGCAATAACTTGTCTTCTATCCACGCAACTGAAATCTTCATTCTAGATAGATCTTATGTTTTCTCAATCCCAAAGAGCATGCAATGTTGACTCTAGAGCTTGAGAGCATAAATGGATAATCGAGTTTGAGATAATTTTTTTGTTATGAAGATCAGTTCGAGTTGGCAAACAATTAGAGCAATCCTTCCACACAAAGTGGTTTTTTTTTTTTTTTTTTTTTTTGGGAACTTTAAGCTTCCATATACTGACCGTAAATTTTTAATAGATTAAACAAAAGAAGTCGATGCAGAATCTTGCTTTGCCTCATCACAGAGAAGTTATAACCTGTTTTAACACTATACACCCCATTGTTGGATTTCAGCTAGATTAGAAAGTCTTCTTGAGCAGTAGAACAAAATGGAATTGACTTGATGCGTGGGCTTCAAAAGGAAGAAAACATTGGTCAATAAGATTAGAGTTCCAACAACTTACTTTAGGATCAATGAGGGATTAAACCTTAGCATCTCTTGGAAGTTGAGAATGAGGGGAAAGAATTTTACCGCTGTAATTACCAAGTAACCATAAATCATCATAAACCCAGATTTTCTTCCCATCCCCAATTCTCCATTTGGCCCCTTGAGAAATATCTTTACGAGAGTGAAGAATACTTTTCCATGCATAAAATCCTGAAGAAATTTTTGCATCAAAGATAGTACCTATGGGGAAATATTTCACTTTGAAGACTCGATAAAAGAGTCAATGTTGTGAATAAGGAGCCAAACTTGTTTCACTAGCATGGCTTCATTGAATTTCATAAGTTCTCTAAAACCCAATCCACCCTCTACAGTGGCGGCTCTAGGATTTTCTTTTAGGGGGGTCAATAATGTTTTGAGCTAAAATTTTGTTGTGGGGAGTAAAAGATAAAATGATTAATTTTTTTTTTTTTTTTTGTATATATTACATACAATACAATTCCATATAGTATATAATACAACTATATTGTAAAATAGTCTAAAAACATTATTAATTGTTTAAAGATCGGTAAGAAAATAACAATAAAATGCATATAAATAAATATAAATAATAACTAATCATAATTTTTATCAAATTAATAACAACTTATTATAATCATATATAATATCAATTAAATAAAAATATATGATAAAGAAGAATAGTAACACACCTAAGAGTAGGTTTGAGAGTAAACGTTAAATTAAAGAAAATAAATAGTAATTTATATAAGATTTTGCTTTCGAAGTGTATGGAGTTTTAACCACACGTGGTCATTTTTTTGGAATTTGAGCAAGCACTAAAAGACTTTTTGGACTCGAAAAACTGTAGAACACTTATCAAACTACTTGATTAGATAGAAAAAAATATATAAAATGGAGAAAAAGAGAATGAGAAAAGAATCATAGATGTAAATACTGATCAGTTGGTAGTACAAGTGGTGTAATTTTTTGCTGATGAAGAAGCAAAGTGTAGGAAAAAAAACAATTTCATTCTACCATCAATTGTAAAGTAAGCCAGAATTCAAAGAGAATGTTTATTTATTTTTTAATAAATGAGCAATTTTAAGATAACAAAGCATTTATGCAATAAAATCTAGATGGCAAGTTGTTAAAGGTATGTAATAAAATTATGTCAGTTATGGGTTTAAATAAAAAGTCAATTACAACTTGTCACTTAACCATTATTGTAAAAATATTGTGAAAATAACACTTATATGATCATATTTGAAGTTTATTTCAATTGGGTTTAAACAAAATGTAGGGTTAAGGTGTTCAAAATTTTATTTAAGGGTCAAAACAAAAAAATATTAAAAATTTTAAATATAATTTTTTTTTTGGGGGCAAAGCCAAGGGGTTCATTTGAACCCCCTGGGCTGGCTGTAGAGCCGCCCCTGACCCTCCAACTTTCATTGACAAAGAACCTCCCAACTCTTCCAATGAATTTTCCTTTGATCTCCCTTTTGTCCCCACCAAAACTTACAGGATGAAATTCAAAAACTCTTTTAGGACATTTAACCTTAGGAATAAGGGTAATAAAAGTGTGATACAAAACCTGGCAGTATCTTGCATGAATTTTAATAAGACAGGACAGTTGCTATAACATCCTCTCCAATATCTTGCCAATAATGTTGAAAGAAAACTGGGGCATACCATCCGAACTAGGTGCTTTAGAATGGGTCATTTCTTTGAGAGCAAAATCCACTTATTGTTTGGTGAAATCACTTACCAACATGGAATAATCTCCTTAGTCACAACCTGATGTGTGTGCTGCACAAATTCATCAATTCGGGTACGATTTGATGTGGTGAAGAGCTGCTGATAATGATCCACAAGTAATGGAGCAATGTTATCATCTCCAGCACACATTTCTCCATTCGAATTTCTAATACCATTGATGCAGTTCCTACGAAATAGTTGTGAGACCCTATTATGAAAATACCTTGCATTTTTGTCCCTAGATATAATCCAATGGACTTTTGGATTTTTGGTGCCACATTTTTTCTTCTTTCATAAACAGATCGTTCAACTCATTTTTCAGCTGCATCGTATGGCCTACACCTCTCCCCTTAATTGCCAATTCTTTAGCTTGCCTCAAACATTTTTTCTTCTCGGCCAAAGCATGTGTTATATTTCCAAAAGAATTCTTGCTCCACCATTTAAGCTTTTCTGGAAAATATTTTCACACCCGATTCATGGGAGATCTTACAGTATCATCTCTCCATGGCAAAGTCACTATCTCATGGTAGCCCCCCTCTTCAAGCCATACTTGTTCAAATCTCCAAGGTTTCTAGGATCAAATAGGAATCCACACTCCAAAGGAATCACCTTAGTAGCAGGAAAAAGAGAGAACCAATCTGTAGTTCCCATAGCCCTATCAAGTCTTTCCCATACATAAGTTCCATTAGGGTAATTCTTGAACCAAGTAAATTGATTGCCTACAAAACCCCAATCCATCAGTCCACATTCATCCAGAGCATCACGGAAATTTTTCATTTGCACATAGGGTCTAACCCGACCATCTAATTTTCCTGAGTTTTGACAATCTCATTAAAATCACCAGCACATAACCAGGGCAATAAAAAACGTTGATGAAAATTTCCTATCAAGTTCCAAGATTCCATTCTTAACTGTGTCTCAAGAGCCCTATAGAAAGCAATAAACCTCTAAGAATTTTCTTTACCTCTATTGATTAAAGCTTCAATATGGTTAGGTGAAGAAGACTCTACTTGAAGATCAACATCATGCTTCCAAAATAATTCCAAACCACCTCCTCAAGTAATTCTAGAGATCCCAAATCTTATACCAAACTTAATCTTGTCACAAATACCACTTAGCCTTGTTTAATCTAGCTTGATTAAAGCATCAATATGGTTAGGTGAAGAAGACTCTACTTGAAGATCAACATCATGCTTCCAAAATAATTCCAAACCACCTCCTCAAGTAATTCTAGAGATCCCAAATCTTATACCAAACTTAATCTTGTCACAAATACCACTTAGCCTTGTTTAATCTAGCTTGATTAAAGCATCAATATGGTTAGGTGAAGAAGACTCTACTTGAAGATCAACATCATGCTTCCAAAATAATTCCAAACCACCTCCTCAAGTAATTCTAGAGATCCCAAATCTTATACCAAACTTAATCTTGTCACAAATACCACTTAGCCTTGTTTAATCTAGCCGTATTTTGGCTAAAAACACAACTACAGGATCTCGTGTCTGTACCAAATCCACGAGACATAAATGACTCATTGTAACTAGTGGGTTTGGGATACAACCTCTACCAATACCAATTACGAGGTCATTTAACACTTGCTTAAAATATTAAAGATCAAGGAATACTTAAGAGTTATAATAATAATCAACATTTTTTTTTATTTTTTATAATTTGATATTTACAATGAGGGATGAGAGATTTGAACTCTAAATGCCTCTGTCGAAACATTAGCATTGTAGATATATTTTTGCAAGATGTATACATCTTTATTAAAGTTTCTAACCATTTAACAAATTCATTGCATGATTTTTAAAAAAAAAAAAAATTCCATTGACTTTGAACGCTATTACGTAGGCTTTGTCTGAAGGGGAGAATAGAGAAGTGTCTGGAAAGAAAATGTTGGGGATAGGAAAAAAAGAAAAAGAAAATGATAATATTTTTCATTATAAATTTTTGGTAGAATAATAGAAAAGTGAAAAGAAAAAGAAAATTCTTATATTGTATATGTATTTTATTTTTTTAGCAAAATTCTTAGGCATTATTAAATTTAGGTTGCGAGTGTTTGGAGGGGCAAAAACTTGGTCAACTTGAAAAGCTCGGTCAACCTGAAAAGCTTTTCTTTTTTGCCCATAGAAGTAATCCTGGTTTTTCCGTAAAACAATTTCAGGTCCATTTTTAGTCCAAAGATTTTGCACCCCAGGAAAAAATCATCTCTCCATAAATTCAGAACAAAAAAGCAGTGACTAGCCTCACGCACCACCAAACCCCACCCACTACCGGAGCCATCAGACCACCATGACCCACCTAGCCACTACTGTCGATCACCAAGACACCCCCGCCCTTAGACTTTGTGTCTCGTCCTTGTTGTTGTTGCCTCATCCTCGTCGTCGCCGCCACCATCTTGTCCAGTACCGATCGATCTGTGTTTCATAACCATCTACCTCCGTTTCGCAACCACCTACCACTAATCTATGTTTTGCAAACCACCACCACGAATCTTGTCCTTCAATCCAATTGTGTTAAAATCTTCCAGTAAATTATATTATATTTTTCTTTTAAATTTTACTGGGTTGAAAATTGAAATCTTTTGTAAGAGGTAGTTTATGCAGGTTTTGCTTCAAACTTTTATGCTTCCTGTTCAGGCACCACTTTAATTTTAGTAACAGGAGTATTAAATTCTTCTATATAACATCTTCGCCTTTGATGACATCGACAGAGAATAAATAAATAAATAATTAATTAAATATAAATAAAAATATCTCTATAAAATGAGTTCAAGTGTACATTTTGTATAATTTTAATAGAGTTAAACCTTTTATGAACCATTGATTACTATTTTAAAAGTCAAAAACACTCGTAGTAATGTTATTATTACTCTCTAGAAATTAGTTATTTAAGCATTAATCTACTTATTTGTGAGGTAAACTAAAATAATTTTATAGGGTAATTACACATAACCCACCTGTGGTTTGGGCTAAAATCACTTTGCCTACCCGTGGTTCAAAAAGTGTCACTTTGCCCACCTGAGGAATGTTTCCGTCAATCTCTGTAATCCACCTCAGTCCCAGCCGTTACAAAAACACCCCTTAACCCCAAAACACAACATAACGCGAATCAAAACACCCAAAACTCAGAAACCGTTCGAGAGAGAGACCTGTGGTGATCCTCAAGAGCTGTACGTGTTCTTCGTGGTTTGGAGTGTCTGGAGGGGGAGAAAGCACAAGTTTCGCAGCATCGAAGCTAGGGGAAGGTACGTGTGACTGCTGTTGATCTGCAATTGGGTTCTTCATGGCATTTTTTACCTCGACCCTTTAAGGTTTGTAAATTTTTCTCAAAATTTGTGTATGTTAAATGTGTATTTTGCTATTTATATGTAGAATCGCTTAGGATGTAAGTAATGTACTACTATGGTTGTTTATATAATGGTTAATTGTCAGTGATTGCACTTGTTTGTGAACTGTGGGTAGTGGGTAGTGTGGTCCCTATCAATTTGTTGGGAATCTGGTTTTGCATGTGCTATTTGTCGTCCTTTGGCCGTGTGTTGTCTATTTTGGCTTGTTGTCGTTTTCAGCATGTCAGTATGGAAACAAATTACTTATTTTAAACAAACTACTTATTTTAATTACAGATGGTTGACTTCACATTTGACATTGAAATTCATGTTGGGGGATGTTTTGTAGAGGACCCAACCCTTAAATATGTGGGTGGGTCTGTACATACATTGACAGAGATTGACCCTGATAAGTTGAGTTTTTTTGAAATTCGAGATTTATGCCATCTAGTTGGTGCTCCTAAAGAACACAGTAGATATAGGTATTTACTTCCTCAAGGTAATGTAGAGGATGATATAAGGGATATAGAAACAGATGTAGATGTGGTGAACATGACTACCCTTCATAGGGCATGGCCAGCTGACAAAATTATAATCTATACTGACATAGATGTGGAGCCACTGACAGTTGAGCATCCTGATGGAGGGGGAGTGGCAGATGATGGTGTAGGTGGTGATGTAGGTGGTGATGTAGGTGGTATAGGTGGTGATGCAGGTGGTGATGCAGGTGGTATAGGTGGTGATGGAGGGAGGGATGAAATAGATGTGGAGAGTGATTATGATGAAGAAGAAGAAGATGATGAGGATGCTGAGGTTGGTGCAAGGGTTGAAGAACAAAATGTTGATGATGATGATGATGATGATGATTGGCTATATGAAGGCCTAGAATCAGATGACTTTGGTGATGACATATTTGCTGCTCCAAACTCAGCTCCACAAGATTCTGCTCCAAAATCAAGTGATGCACCCAATACAGCCCCAAATTCAAGTGATGCTCCCAATACAGCCCCAGAATCAAGCAATGCACCCCATGCAGACCCTGAGTGGGCTGAGCCAGCTCTTGAGGATGACCTGGTAAGCATGGATGGGTCTGATGATGAGCAGGTACCTGAGCAGCCAGAGTTTAATGCTAGGAGTGACATGAGAAATGTTGTACTGAAGAAGGAGATGAAGTTTCCTAATGCAAAGGTGTTCAGAGCTGCTTTGAGGGAGTATGCAATTAAAAAACCGATTGACATCAAGTTCAAGCTTAATGAGAGGACCAAGATATCTGTTCACTATAAGAATGAGTGTGGGTGGAGATGTTATGCATCTCAAATAAGTGGAGAGCTAACATTTCAGATTAAGACCTTGACTGCTGACTATACTTGCCCCAAGTCTTTTAAAAATAGCCAAGCAACATCAGCTTATGTTGCTAACAGGTTTATTGAGGATTTTGGCAAAAATCCAAATTGGGAGGTGACTGGGGTACACAACCATGTGATGCAAAATTTATCTGTTGACCTAAGTTTAAACCAAGTGTATAGGTCAAAGAGAAAGGCAAAGGATTTGATCAATGGAGATGAGCAACTGCAGTATGGTGTCCTTAGGGACTATGCACAAATGATAAACACTGTAGACAAGGGGAGTAGGGTTATACTACAGACAGAAATGACTGATGAGACTTCCCAGCCAAAATTTAAGAGGATGTATGTTAGGTTCAATGCTCAGAAGGTAGGATTTTTAGGTGGATGCAGGCCATTTATAGGTTTGGATGGTTGTCACATAAAGCACAGATTTGGAGGGCAAATCTTATCTGCGACTGCCTTGGATGCAAATGACAACATTTTTCCAGTAGCCATGGCTGTGGTGGAACAAGAAAACAAGGAGTCTTGGACATGGTTTTTGGAAATTTTTGCTGATGATATAGGGAGGCCAGAGGAGCTTCAATTGGTCTTCATTTCTGATAGGCAAAAGGTATGCAAGTTTTTTTCAGTTACACTTGAACTAACATGTTTTGTTTGTTTGCTGAACTAACATGTTTTGTTTGTTTGTTTGTTTGTTTGGTTATTTGCAGGGGCTTATACCTGCAATAGAGACACTATTCCCTACTGTAGAGCATAGGTACTATGTGAAACACATCTACAACAATTTCAAAGTAGATCACAAGGGATTGGAGCTGAAGGATGCACTGTGGAGGTGTGTTGCTGCCACAACAGTGAGGGAGTTTGAGAGGTGCATGCAGTACATAAAGGATTTGGATGAAAAGGCACATGAGTATCTTGCAAACATTGCACCTGAAAAGTGGTCAAGGTCACACTTCACTCCTAGGGCCTTAACAGATTATTTGGTGAATAACTTGAGTGAGTCTTTTAACTCAATGATATTGAAGTCTAGGGACAAGCCTATCTTGGCAATGTTGGAGTGGATTAGGGTTAGACTTATGACTAGGCTGTACACAAAGAGGGAAGGGATACAGAGGTATGCTGGAAAGTTGTGTCCAAGCATACAAGCTAAGTTGGAGAAATTGAAGGTTGAAAGCAAGTCATTTAGTGCTATCCCAGCTGGCAGTTTCCTTTATGAGGTAGCTAGTCAATATGAGAGGCATGTAGTTGATCTTGTGAAGAAGACATGCAACTGTAGGTATTGGGATTTAAATGGCATTCCATGCTAACATGCCATAACAGCCATTTATACAAACCTTGAGACACCAGAAACCTATACCCACCCATGCTACCACAAAGAAGCTTACATGGAGATATACAAGGAGTTACTTCCTCCCATGCCTGGGCAGTCAGAATGGGCTGAGACTGGACAGCCTGCTCCCGTAGCACCTCACATATACAAACCACCAGGCAGGCCACCCAAGCAAAGAAAGAAGGCTGCTGATGAGCCTAGGAACCCTTACAAAGCAAGTAGGATGAACAGACCTGTAAGGTGTGGGAAATGCAAAAAGGAAGGGCATAACTCAAGAGGGTGCAAGGCTGGCATCACTGGGGAAACACCATGGCAGAGGAGACAGAGGCTTGAAAGAGAAAAAGCTGTAAGTAATTTGATTTAAATGGCAAACAAAAAAAACTTGTTTTTAAACTTACAAAGGTATTACTGTACTGTACTGAAACTGGGTTTTGTTGTAGGCAAGGGGAGGGGTGCCTGCACCTAGAACCAGATCTGGATCTGCACCTCAGGATGCACCCCAGCCACCATCCCAGCAGCTTGCCCAGCCTTACAACATGAGGTCTGCCACTCAGCCTTCATCCTCACAGCAAGGAAATCAAGCTAGGCCATCTCACACGAGAGCAGGATGGTTCTCTTCCTCACAGCCAGAGCTTCACACACCTAGAGAGACCTGGGATACCCTACCAAGTTCTTCACAGGTAACTTAGTTGAGTTACCTCTTTCCTAAATGGTTGTGTAGACTGGGATATTTTTTAACAAGTGGATCTATTCTTTATTTTGTAGCCTTCACCTGCATATAGGAGCACTGGTGGTGTGAGGAGCAGAGGACAGCTTGCTGCACAAAGGCCACCAAAAATGACTTTAGTGGGTGGAAAGAGTAAAGGCAAGAAATGAAGCAAGTGGGTACGCATGCCAGCATTGGGAGTAAAGCTAGTGGGAACATGTGGGCCTACAACTAGTGTTTTTTGTGAAGACTGGCTTTTTGTAATTATCAATTAGTTTGTATATACTGACCTTGGAATGTGAAGACTGGCTTTTTGTCATGACTGGGTTTTTATATGTATATGTAGCTGGTGGTGGAATGTGCTTTTTTGTAATTACTAGAAGTTACAATACAATACAATACACTCCAGGTTGTTATTATACACTCCAGTTTGTATTTATTCAACCTTAGTTTGTATGGAACATTCTTTGTCCAAAACAGTTTATATGGAAGTTTTATTATTGCTACCTCAGATTGTGTTCAAGTAGATATTTTCAATACAGTGTATGGAACATAATTTGTCCAAACTAGATTTATATGGAAGTTTTATTATTGCTGCTGCAGATTGTGTCCAAGTAGATATTGCTGCTACAGTTTTATTATTGCTGTTATTGTGAAATGGTTGTTATGGTATGTGCAAGTAACTATATGGAACATTATTTGTCCAAACCAGATTATATGGAAGTTTATTTCTTGCTAATACAGATTGTGTCCAAGTAAATTTTTTCAATACAGAGTGTATGAATGTTATTTTGGAATGGTTGTTATGGTATGCGCAAGTCATTGATAATTGACCAATTCTTCTTTCATTATATGCCCAGAAACTAATGGCATGACCAATACATTTTTCATTGAATGGTTGTTATGAAAATTCATTAACTCAATAATTGACCAATTCTTTGTTCATTGACGCATCAAAACATTACATCAGTGGGCTAGTGCTATTACAATGAAAATTCATTAACACCATTGCCATAACTATCTCTACTAACCAATTAACTACTTCAGGGCAACAACCTAGGTCTCTTCACTCTAGAGAACTCAATTGAGCCAATACACAACAACAACATAACAACAACAAAAAAGATCCATGACAAAATGCATGCAAACTTCCACATTCTCTGCTTCTCTTTAACAAACATGGCCTTTTCCTTAGCTTTTGCACAGGCAGCTCGAGCCTTTCTCTCCCTCTCCTTGGCTTTGGCTTCCTCTTCAAGAGCCTTTTCTGCCATTTGCCTAGCTTCTTCTGCCGTTTCCAGAGCTGTCCTTTCCCTCTCATTGGCAAGTTGGAGAGCACTCTGAAGCCTAGACATCCTCTCCAGAGCCAAAGGTGCAGTTTCATTCCCACGAGGACAAGTTGCGTTATCAAGCCAAACAAAGAAAGGACACTTAGGACCAACCTTATAACGACTACAACCCAAGAACCTCCTCCCAAAATTGTACAAACTCAAACTTGTTCTCAAAACACAAGTCTGCTCATTGCACATATGCCCACATGAACCCGAGAAATTACCACTTGGGGAAGACATATCAACAAAACAGAAAGCCTGGGAAGCCCAAATTTAGAGTTTCACACAATTAGTTGGCACTTGAACAAAATCTGAAACCCTAAATCGAGAACAGACACAAATACCTTGATTTTTTTTACCGAAACTACCTCCGAAACTTCCTCCCCTAGCTTCGATGCTGCGAAACCTGTGCTTTCTCCCCCTCCAAACACTCCAAACCACGAAGAACACGTACAGCTCTTGAGGATCACCACAGGTCTCTCTCTCGAACGGTTTCTGAGTTTTGGGTGTTTTGATTCGCGTTATGTTGTGTTTTGGGGTTAAGGGGTGTTTTTGTAACGGCTGGGACTGAGGTGAGTTACGGAGATTGACGGAAACATTCCTCAGGTGGGCAAAGTGACACTTTTTGAACCACAGGTAGGCAAAGTGATTTTAGCCCAAACCACAGGTGGGTTATGTGTAATTACCCCTAATTTTATAAAATTTTAAATTGATTAAGAAACAATACTATTACATGATTTACTTTTGTATGATTTCAATTTGTATTACAATTTGATAAAGAGTCATTGCTTGAACGTGTAATGGCTTACAAAAAATTTGTAACTTAAAAAATAACTTAAAAATTTAGATATTAAAACTTTTGAAAGACCAAAAAATATTACAGAATCAAATAATTTATGGTTTAGAAATTATTGAAACAAAACAAAATATATATAACTAAAAAATAGAAAAATATAAGAAAAAGATTAGTTTACGTTCAAAATAATAATTCATGGCTATAAGTTTACACCCTAATATAAAATATCAAGTTAGTGAAGTAGAGAGATAATAATAATAATAATAATAATAATAATAATAATAATAATAATAATAATAATAATAATATCAATATTAATGTTTGAGTTTAAGTTTAAGTTGGACTTGTTAGAAAAATTATCATTATATTTTTCTTTTAATTTTTATTGAGTTGAAAATTGAAATCTTTTGTAAGAGGTAGTTTATGCAAGTTTTGCTTCAAACTTTTATGCTTCCTGTTCAGGCACCACTTTAATTTTAGTAATAGGAGTATTGAATTCTTGTATATAACATCTTCACCTTTGATGAAATCGATAGAGAATAAATAAATAAATAAATAAAAATAAAAATATCTCTATAAGATGAGTTCAAGTGTATACTTTGTATAACTTTGCAAGAGTTAAACCTTTTATGAATCATTGATTACTATTAAATCTAAAAGTCAAAAACACTCATAGTAATGTCATTATTACTTTCTAGAAATTAGTTATTTAGGCATTAATCTACCTATTTGTGAGGTAAACTAAAATAATTTTATAAAATTTTAAATTGATTAAGAAACTATACCATTACATGATTTGCTTTTGTATGACTTCAATTTGTATTACAATTTGACAAAGAGTCATTGCTTGAACGTGCAATTGCTTATAAAAAATTTGTAACGTTAAAAACAACTTAAAAATTTAGATATCAAAACTTTTGAAAGACCAAAAAATATTACAGAATCAAATAATTTATGGTTTAGAAATTATTGAAACAAAACAAAATATATATAACTAAAAAATAGAAAAATATAAGAAAAAGATTGGTTTACATTCAAAAGAATAGTTCATGGCTATAAGTTTATACCCTAATATAAAATATCACGTTAGTGAAGTAGAGAGATAATAATAATAATAATAATAATAATAATAATAATAATAATATCAATGTTTGAGTTTAAGTTTAAGTTGGACTTATTTAAGAATCAAGTCCAGCATCATGACCAACGCACCACACATGTTGCTTGTTGGACTTCTTTCTCAAAAAAAAAAAAAAAAGTTGGACTTGTTAGAGAAATTATTATTATATTTTTCTTTTAATTTTTATTGTGTTGAAAATTGAAATCTTTTGTAAGAGGTAGTTTATGCAAGTTTTGCTTCAAACTTTTATGCTTCCTGTTCAGGCACCACTTTAATTTTAGTAACAGGAGTATTAAATTCTTGTATATAACATCTTTGCCTTTGATGACATCGACAGAGAATAAATAAATAAATAAATAAAAATAAAAATATCTCTATAAGATGAGTTCAAGTGTACACTTTGTATAACTTTACAAAGTTAAACTTTTTATGAACCATTGATTACTATTAAATCTAAAAGTCAAAAACACTCATAGTAATGTCATTATTACTCTCTAGAAATTAGTTATTTAGGCATTAATCTACCTATTTGTGAGGTAAACTAAAATAATTTTATAAAATTTTAAATTGATTAAGAAACTATACCATTACATGATTTGCTTTTGTATGACTTCAATTTGTATTACAATTTGATAAAGAGTTATTGCTTGAACGTGCAATGGCTTACAAAAAATTTGTAACTTAAAAAACAACTTAAAAATTTAGATATTAAAACTTTTGAAAGACCAAAAAATATTACAGAATCAAATAATTTATGGTTTAGAAATTATTGAAACAAAACAAAATATATATAACTAAAAAATAGAAAAATATAAGAAAAAGATTGGTTTACATTCAAAAGAATAATCAATGGCTATAAGTTTACACCCTAATATAAAATATCACGTTAGTGAAGTAGAGAGATAATAATAATAATAATAATAATAATAATAATAATAATAATAATAATAATAATAATAATAATATCAATGTTTGAGTTTAAGTTTAAGTTGGACTTGTTAGAGAGAGAGTTTCACTATTTGTTAAGTTTGAATTAAACAAAAATAATTTTGTTTAAAAAAAAAATGATGAGTTTGAGTTTAAGTTGGATTTGTTAAAGAGATAGAGTTTCACTCCTTATGAAGTTTGGACATGATGAGTTTGAGTTTAAGTTGGACTTGTTAGAAATATAGAGTTTCACTCCTTGTTCAGTTTGGACTAAACAAAAATAATTTTATTTAAATAAAATGATAATTTTATTTAAATATTGTGCCGACGTGAAAAATTATGAAAGTTTCAGGGGTTTCAATTTTATATATATATATATATATATATATATTATTAAATGGAAAAAAAAAATCACAGCATTAACTCTCTATTTTTTCTTCCATGCCACCATCTTCTTCCTCTGTATTTCTTTTTGCACTATAGGCTCCATTATTCATAAAATGCTCAAGATTAAATTGTTAATACAAGCTATCTCTAAAACAAAATCAAGATAGCTTTCTCTAAAAAAAATGGTGACTTTGGCCATATTAATTCAATGAAAAAATCAGTGCCCCTAATCGTATACATAGAAACTGTGAAAAAGGATTTTTAGCCAGTTGCTCTTTGGTTTTATTGTAACTTCTACTCGTGTGGTCGATATATATCTGGGCTTCAAATTAACTTTGACATTTCATTCTTCACTTGGCAAAAAAATTATACTAAACTGGAATTTTAAAGCATTTTTCAATCAATTGAGAAATTTATCATTAGAATTTCTCTATCTCGACAATCAACTATGTACTTATATTATTTAAAAAAATCTTTTTAGGTTTTTGAGTATTAATTTAATAACTTAAATAAAGATTTTGAAATTTTGATAATATCATTTTCCAAACTTTCTCTCTATTTTATTTTACCACTTCCATTCGGACCATTCCTCTCTCTCTCTCTCTCTCTCTCTCTCTCTCTCTCTCTCTCTCTCTCTCTAAAAAATAACTATAGATTTTTTTTTACACTCCATCAACGTCTACTTTGAATTAATCTCCAAAACATTTTATATTGTTTATATGTGCAAAAAATCATTAATATTTATATAGGCATGGTGAAAACATAGATTGTAGTGGTGGCAGCAATGTTAAAGGAGTGATGGCGAGGACAAAAATAAAGATGGTATGATGTTGGTGGTAGTGACAGTAAAGGTATTGCATTAATGGTGGAAGCAACTATGTATGCATTTGGATATCGCTTATTTTGTTGAAAACTGAAAATTGAATACTGAAAAAAATAAAAAAAATAAAAAATATTTTTACTGTTTGCTACAGTGTTATGCACTGTTCATGGCCAATGAACAGTGCACAACATGCTAGACTTAAAAAAAAAAAAAAAAAAAAAAAACGCCTGAAACGCTGGAACTGCGGACGCCTAAAACGCAATACAAACAGACACTATATATGGTTTTCTTTTTCCTTTAATAATAAGAGTTAATGCTTAAATCACTAATTTCTAGAGAGTAATAAATGGCATTACTATAAGTGTTTTTTGACCTTTAAATCTAAAAGTAATCAATGGTCCATAAAAGGTATAACTCTTGTGAAATTACACCAAGTGTAATTTAAACCAATCTATATATATATATATATATATATATATATATATTTATTTATTTATTTATCTTCACCTGAAACAAAAAAGGTTTTTTTAGTAAACCCAATCCCACAACTTTTACAAAAAAAATTGGTATTTAAAACCTACTCCTCTTGATATGCAAATTGAAAAAAGGTTTTTTCAAACTCGGACTTGTTTAGTAGTGTATTTTAAACAACGGTTTTCAGTATTTAAACAACATTATACGTATTTTTATACATCGTTTCATCCACACGTATTTTCAAAAAATATAAACACCGTTACCAGAACAACACTGTTTTCGGTAACAAACTCTATTTATGGAATGTTAACGGTTTACCTAAACAAGTTCTTAACAAAATGAATCATATGTCTATGGTTGCTAATGCTTATGTTATATATATATATATATATATATATATATATATATAGGTCATATGTCTATGGTTGCTACTACCTATATGAATAACCATAGTCTCAATCACCCTGAAATTGTTGAACTCCTTGTTACTGGCTTTTCTGGTACTCTTCGCGAATGGTGGGATTCATACCTCACAAAAGAATCCAGAGAATCTATTAAACATGCTGTTAAAAAGAATGATGATGGTTTACCTATTTTTGATGAAAAACGTGGTTCTGGTTTCTCTGATGGTGTCAATACCCTGGTCTACACTATTCTCAAACACTTTGTTGGTACACTTACTAATGTTTCATCTCGAGTTTCTGATTATCAGAATAATTTGAGATGTCCTATCATGTCTGATTATAGGTGGTACCAAGATGTTTTTCTTTCTAGAGTAATGCTCCGGAAAGATTGTTTCAAGCCGTATTGGAAAGAAAGGTTTATTGACGGTCTGCCTCCTATCTTTGCTCATAAGATAAAACAAGAATTAATTGGAAAAAATAATTCTATTGATTATGATAATTTAACTTATGGTGATATCTTAAGCACTATTAAAAGTCTTGGAATTAACATGTGTAATGATGAAAAATTGTTAAAACATCAACTAAAAAAATAAGAAAAAAGCTAAATATGAAATGGGTAATTTTTGTGAATAATATAGTTTACCTCCTATTACTCCTTCTAGGCAAAAAGGAGAAAAACATTATAAGACTCACAAAGATGTTAAACATAAAAGATACAGAACTAACTTTGTTAAACCAGATAATTTTTATGATAAAAAGAAAAATATTTCTAAAAAATATGTTAACAAAATCCTCATAAAGGAAACTGTTTTAATTGTAGAAAACCTGGCCATTACAGTAAAGACTGTAAGCAAAAGCTTGGAAAACTGAAAAATAAATTGAACATGTTAAACATTAATAATAAAGATCAAGAAGATTTATTCCAAATCCTTGAGTCAAACAATACATCTGACTCTTTGGAAGACGATTTATCTTCCTCATCTGATTCTTGCTATCATTTTGCTGATGAAGCTTCCAGTTCACCTAATATTAAACTTGGCTGCAGAGATTCATGTTGCAATGCTGTCAAAACTATTAATACCCTCACAAAACATGAAGAAAATGAAAATTTGTTAATCACTTTGATAAGTCAGATTCAAAACCTTGAACTGCAAAAAGAGTATCTTGATAAATTCAAGAAAAAATTTAACAAAAGACAAAAATTCTAAAAAACTTAAATCAACAATAAGTTTTGAAGAAACTTTGGAAAGATTCAATAAGAAGAAATCCAAAGAATTAACTGTTAATGACCTCCCAAATGAAATCTCTTTTGTCAAACAAGAAATTGTTGAACTAAAAAATGAGTTCAAAACCATTAAAAGTGATAATATTAACCTTAAACAAGAATTGATATTGTTAAAAATAAATAAAAATCTTGATAAGCACCATTCTGATGATGAACATAATGAGCATGGCAATGATGATGAATCCAGTTAAAAGACCCATCTTTCTGATACAGGTATAATTGATGATATTGATTCTCACATCAATCTTGTTAACAAAATTCTTCCTCCAAAATGGTTTACAAAAGTCAAAATTGTTGTTTTTAATGATTACCATTTTGATGTTATTGCTATGATTGATTCTAGTGCAGATATGAATTGTATTCAAGAAGGACTGATCCCTTCTAAATATTTTGAAATATCTACTGAAAGACTTGTTTCTGCTAACGGTTCTCAAATGAGAATCAAGTATGAATTAAACAATGCTCATGTTTGCCATAATAATGTTTGTTTCAAGATTCCTTCTGTTCTTGTTAAAAATATGCCTGATAAAGTGATTCTTGGACTACCATTCATCAATGCTTTGTATCCCTTTCTTGTTAAACATAATGGTATTACTGTTGATCCTTTTGGACAGAAAGTAAAATTCAAATTTGCTTCAAAGCTTGAAATTGATATTTACTATGCTATTAACCTATCTCATAATGCAGATTCATCCTTCCAATAGAGGAATCTTGTTAAACCTTCCACAAACAATTTTGATATTACTAATATTCTTGATCCATTTTGGCAGGAATACGACCTTGTTACTAAAAAGCACACTGTTGATATAAATACCACTAATAAGTGGATTAAAGAAATCTATACCACTAGCAAGTGGAATATTATGTCTTCCTCAACAGCGAGGAAAAACAAGGGGAAAACGCTTGCACAGGACTATCCTCAAGACAAAAGGCTCCCGGCGGGACAACCTTTGGTAATGCCTGAAGGTGCATCTTCTAGGAGAAATCCTAGTAGACCAACATCCCTTCAGGAATCTGTCCCAACAGAGGTGACATTTTCTAGTGGTGATATGGTAATTGCTTTACAAGAAGTTTTATCTAAAACACTGCAGTTCCATAATGGAGCTTTCAGTGAATTACCCACTCCTGTCAAAGTTCTTCTTGATAACCTCCAAGCTGCTTTCACTATTAATCATCGCAAACTTTTCAAGAAAACCCTCCAAGCTCTTGAAATCCATCTTGTTAACCTTACTGCTCAAAATGAGGTTTATGAAGGCCTTCTTGTTGATCTTACTTCAGATGACCATAAAACCAATATCGGCCAGCCTGTTAACCAACCTTTTTCATATAATAAGGCTTTTGCAAGCCATTCTATTAACTATGATCTCTACACTAGTCAACTCTTTGGCAAATAGGAGATCCATTCAGTGGATAAATTGACTATAATGGGTACTGATTATGTCAGATTAAGTCTTAAGACTTAATCTGATTTAAGATGTGCTGTTGCCAACTTGCCAACTGAAATGCAAGTTAGTATTTTAAAAAGTAAGGCTATGTTCAGGTCTTTTGACCTTTGGTACAAATATTTTAAAAAACTGGTCATTGTTACTATTCCTGATCCTAATGATCTAGATGTTGACGACAATGTTTTTATTCAACTTAGTTGGGAAGAACACTTTGGGAGTAGCTCCAGAGTGTATGAAAGAAAACATCCTTTTCCAAGCCTCTTGATTAATTATGAGGATAATGAATTGGATGAAGAAGATATGGACCCTCTGATTGGCTATCCCAGCTGTTTGAGTTTAGTTTTATCAGATTCATCAGATTATCAAATCAAGATCAGATTAGCCAACTCCCGCATATTATTCAAAAGGCTGTTCTACAAACCAACAGTCCTGCTGTTACCATTAGATGTTGGAGCACTCTTCCAAAATGGGAAAAAGATAATTGGATGAATGTTCAGTCTTCCAAACATCTTATTCTTGTTAACAGATACACCCACCAAGGACAATGGTACGAAGGAGATTCTCGCTTGTCCTTCAAAGATCCCTATGCTCTTGCTGAATGCTGGGAAAATTATTTTAATAATCAAATCCTTGAAGTCATCCAGAACCTATGGAAAGATTACCATTTCATAGGAAATACAGGCATAATTTCTGTGTTTGGAATCAGACCTTATGGTACTGCTATTCGGCATCTTTCAATAGCCAAATATGTTAATCCTAAAGGTTTCATTGAACCAGACAAAAGTCCTGTCTATGAACCCCTGCTGCATTGTGGTTTTTGCAATCAGTATGCTACCTACCATGATCATGGATGCAATTGTGACCCTCCGTGGGATCCAAATGATAATTGTCCATCCGAATATTATGATACTGATTAGAAAGTCTGCTACAATATTTACTCTTGGTTAAAGCACCGCCTATTGCTTTGACTGTCCCCTATAGGAATCTATTGACGTCTTTGTTGACTACTTTCGGCATAAGACGCCAAAAGCTTATCTTTTGGCTTTTGATAAAGCCCCTGCTGTCACTCACGAGTCCTGATATGAATAGTAAAAAAGTCATTGTTCATTTTACTATTCACTGTTAAACTTTTGCTTTATTTACCTATATAAGGGGGGATGTCCCTTATTGTTAACTCATAACTTGTTTCTCAATAACTTCCTAGAGCTAGTTTAGAGCTAGTTTAAGGATATTAGAGAGTTTCTCTCCCCCTCCTAAACTTCCCTCAGAAACTATTCACTATTTGTAATCCGATAACCACTACTGTTGTAATTGAATGTTAAAACTAAGATATTATGGATAAGATGTGGAGATCCAACACTTCTATTAGCTCCAAGACTGATTGTCCTCCTGATATCATTAATGAAGAAGATCAAGTTGTTGAAGAGAAAGAAATTCCGGATTTCCGAAGATGGAATATCCCCAAGGTTAATGTTAAAACTATTTACAATACTACTTGGACTGAGAATATTGGATTTTCTCAGTACAAAGTAAGAACTGTTGAACAAATATTTTCTATTTTCAGACATTATGAAAAATGTTGTTTGTTTTCCAAAAAGAATATTAACGAATTTCTTGCTACTAAGTTAAAATATTTGCATATTGATCTTGTTCAAGTTGCTGTTAAACCTCTTACTAGAAAAGGCATTAATGCTTCTATTCTAATGTGTTTAAGATAGCATTCTTGGTATGATTATGGCTTCTTTGTATGATGGTCCTATTTACTTTGATGTTTACCCTGATATTTGTCTTGCTCTAGATGATCCCAATATTATTAAAGCTTTAACATTGAATGTTTAAACCTCTGGTTATGATATGGATGAAGGTAGTAAACCTTTTGCTCTTATTTACCGCATTTACTACAGACTTGTGGGTTCCCAGTTGAATCATCGAGCTGCTCATATTAAAGACCCTTCTGGTAAAACTATGTTAATTCAATGTTCAACTTCTGATGCTAAGATTGAAGTTCCAAAAATGATCCAATGGGAAGACATTAATCTTCCTAAAGAATGGTTGTTGGAACGAGAATCACCCCCTGCTAAACCTATTTATCATGAAACTGATCTTGCACATATTCTACAATATCTTGATGGAACTATTAAAATAAAGTTTCATGATGATAAACCCTTGAAGATCAAAGCAGGAAGGCGTTCCTTTGCTGGATCTGAAAGTATTTCAAAAAGAGATCAAGATCTTGCTAATTATTTACAAAAAAGTTTTGTTAAACCTGATTTAAAGCTAAAAGGTGTTTCAAGTAATAACTCCCAAGTTAGCATTGCTTTTTATTCAACTAAGGTAGAAACTTCCTCTCCATATAGCAAAATTGCTGATAAAGAAGAAGAAGAAACCAAATCTATGTCTCCATCCAATTCTGATTTTCAAACTGTTGAACCCCCTATTCTTCAAAGCCAATTGAGAGTTTTGACTTCTCTTAATCAAAGTTTTGAAATTGATATGGTTTCCCTGTTTAACGAATTTATTTCTGCTAAAAACAGAGATAAAAGAAAATATTACCAAAGTACTATTTCTCAATCTGAAAAGGATCGTGTTAAAAGAAAATGGAAAGAAAAAATGAATGTTTTGAAGAGACATATCCTGTTTTTTGATTTTCTTGAAAACTATTATGTTTCAAAAGATGCTGATTCACAACATCATTTGAACGTAATAAAGAAATCAAATTTTGTTAAAGAAGACAAAACTGTTGTTAGGTCTAGCCATCCGCCTCTTGAGACAGTTCTTGTAACCTGTCAAAAGACGGAAGTAAAGGCTTCTCCTTTCAAAATTGCTGATGCTGATACTCTTGTTTCTGGTATTATTGAACAATGTAATTTTGCTAATAAGTCTTTGCATATTATTGGCCAACAGCTTGACCGTATTGAAGAAAAAATTGTTGAACAAACTGTTTCTACAAAATCTGAGAATCCTTTGATTGACTTACCCAGTCAAAGAGAAAAAATTGCTTTTAGAACTTCTCAGTCAAAAATCCTTGACTTTATTGAAAAAGTGCTTTCTGTTGCTGCTGTCATTTCAAGAAATGGTAAAGAAACTGTTTTTGAAGAAAACACAGATTCTGAATCATTGTCAAAATGACTTTTATGATGATTTATCTAAAGATAAACTTGATTGCCATAATCCCTATTGTAATGTTTTTGAAACTATTAATGCCCTCAACAACAGCAAAAAAACTTTGGAAAAGTTTGATAAAAAGAAATCCAAAGCATTAACTGTTAATAATCTCTAACAAGAAATTGCTATTGTTAATTGTGAGATAACTGAATTGAAAAATAAGTTAAAAAATGATAATGTTAATCAAAACCAAGGTATTGCTGACATTGCTGATTCTCATATTACTCTTGTTAATAAAATGCTTCCTCCAGAATGGTTTACAAAAGTAAAAATTATTGTTGCTCATGATTATTATTTTAATGTTGTTGCCATGATTGATTATGGTGCTGATATGAATTGTATTCAGGAAGGATTAATTCCTTCTAAATATTTTGAAAAGTTTACTGAAAGGCTTGCTTCTGCTAATGGTTCTCAAATAAGAATAAATTATGAATTGAACAATGCTCATGTTTGCCATGATAATGTTTATTTCAAGATTCCTTCTGTTCTTGTTAAAAATATGCATGATAAAGTGATTCTTGGACTTCCATTTATTAATGCTTTGTATCCCTTTCTTGTTAAACATGATGGTATTACTACTAATTCTTTTGGACAGAGAGTAAAATTCAAATTTGCTTCGAAATCTGAAATTAATGTTGACTATGCTTTGAAATTAATTCATGCAACAACTAATCATCTTAACTTCCTTAAACAAGAAGTTAAATACAAGAAAATTGCTGAAAACTTTTCTGATAAATTATTACATTCAAAAATTAATAATTTTCAGAAAAAATTAACTGATAGTGTTTGTTCTGATTTTCCTAATGCTTTTTGGCATAGGAAAAACCACATTGTTAACTTGCCATACATTGAGGATTTCAATGAAAAGAACATTCCTACTAAAGCTTGCCCTATTCAAATAAATGCTGAAATAGTAGAGTTCTGCAAAAAGGAAATTCAAGATTTACTTAGTAAAAAATTAATTAGAAACAGCAAGTCACCCTGGTCATGTGCTGCTTTCTATGTTCAAAAAAATGCTGAAATTGAGAGAGGAACCCCTCGCCTAGTGATCAACTACAAACCTTTGAACAAAGTTTTGAAATGGATTAGGTATCCTATTCCAAACAAAAATGACTTAGTTCATAGACTGAGTGATGCGGTGATTTTCTCCAAGTTTGATATGAAATCTGGCTTTTGGCAAATCCAGATTAGCGAGGATGATAGATACAAAACTGCTTTCACTACTCCTTTTGGTCATTATGAGTGGAATGTTATGCCCTTTGGTCTCAAGAATGCCCCCAGTGAGTTCCAAAACATTATGAATGACATTTTCATTTCATTTAGCCATTTCACCATTGTTTACATTGATGATGTCCTTATTTACTATAATTCTATTGATGAACATTGGAAACATTTGCATTCGTTTCTAGATACCATCAAAAGAAATGGTCTGGTTGTTTCTGCTAAAAAAATCAAATTGTTTCAAACAAAAATTCGTTTTCTTGGTTATGATATTGCTGAAGGACAAATTCATCCTATTGATAGAGCCATTCAATTTGCTGATAAATTCCCTGATGTCATCATTGATAAAACACAACTCCAGAGATTTCTTGGATCCCTGAATTATGTTGCTGATTTCTACAAGGACTTGAAGAAACAATGTAAGCCTCTTTTTGATCGGCTACAAAGTAATCCTCCACCTTGGTCTTATGTCCATACTACTCTTGTTAAACAAATTAAAACTCACGTCAAAACACTGCCCTGTCTTGGTATTCCTACTATTAATGCTTTTAAAATTGTTGAAACTGACACCTCTAACATAGGTTATGGAGGTATTCTGAAACAAAGAGTTTCACCAGATTCATCTGAACAAATTGTTCGCTTCTATTCTGGAATCTGGAATGCTGCACAACTAAACTATGGTACTATTAAAAAGGAAATTTTATCTATAGTACTATGTATTTCAAAATTCCAAAGTGACCTGTTAAACCAAAAATTCTTACTTTGTATTGACTATAAAAGTGCTAAATATGTTATTGAAAAATATGTTGAAAATATTACTTCTAAACATATTTTTGCCAGATGGCAAGCTATTTTAAGTGTTTTTTATTTTAATATTGATTATATTAAAGGTTTCCAAAACACCATCCCTGATTTCCTTACTCGTGAATTTCTGCAGAATTCACCCATGGCAAGTAGGCGGTCGAAAGCCAAAGGCCCTGCCAATGAAAACCAAATTGTTAAACGTGAATCTACCTCTTCCCTGCAGACTATTAACCATTTCACTACTTTAGGTACCATACCTAAACCTAACTATTCTTCTGTTTTGGCCTCATCATATGACCCTTATGATGTAACACCTGTTCACCAACCTGTTAGGACTGCTTTTCCCAGGAATTCCAATCCTTCTCAATATGTCAAAAAACAATTTTACCAAAGCCTGTTTTATATTGAACCCAACAGAGCCTCAATTGTTGACCCTTTGCAGCTTGCTAAAAGCTATTTTCCTCCAAGATTTCACTGGATCCCTAAGCATGGGAAAAGAATGAATTTACAGTTTTATTCTGACCTCCTGCAACATGAGAATTCCATTCTTATCAAAACCATCCATGATAAGGAAGACTCTTCAAAAATTATTTACCATAGTGTTTACATTGTTAAGGTTATTGTTGAATCAAAATGGGGCTCCTCCCCTAATGATACCAGATTAATGCCAAAATCCCCCATCCCCTATTTGTACCATGACTATATCACTGCCTGGTTCCGATTCATGCTTCACCAGAATGATAACATGACTCATTCTTGGTTTGTTAATTTTGATAAACAGTTTACTGGTTATTTACCTCTTTGGTTTATCCGTTGGTGGTCCCAATTTGGTCTTGTTCCTGACATCCTTCCTGAACCATTAATGGATGTTTTCCGGCTGTTCTCAAAAGCTATAAAGTTGACTCTCATGGTGCTAAATTTTCTGTTCTACTCCATTTTGTTAAATGCAATAAGATCCCATGGATTTTAAAATGGCAATATGAGAAACATGATGATGGTGTTCTTGCCCGCCACTGGTATGTTAAATGGTGGGATAAGTTTCCTCATATCCAAAATATTATCAACATTGTTACCAGGGAATGCTCAATTTATGCTACTCCCAATGCTAGTAGACATTCACTACTACAAGCCCCCGTTCAGACTGAGATACCATCCCCATCATCAATCAAAAATGTTAAACCCAGTGTTAAACCAAAAAAGAAGAGCTCCCCTCTTGATGATCTCCGAAGGGATCTTGATGCTCTTTTTGCTCTCCTCAAGTGTGTTGAAGATCTAGTTGCCAACCGAACTACTGAAGAAGAAAAGTCAAGTGCTTCTTCTAAAGAATTTGTTGCTAATAATCCTTATTTCCCTTCTGATTAAAGGTTGTTTGGACATGATGAAGATTCTCCTAACAAAGGAGATATATGAACACTTACTGCTACAGTATTTACTCCTGGTTAAAGTTCCACTTATTGCTCTGCATGTTCCCCATGGGAATCTATTGACTACTTTATTGACTGCTTTCGGCACAAGACGCCAAAAGCTTATCTTTTGGCTTTTGATAAAGCCCTTGCTGTCACCCACGAGTCCTGATATGAATAGTAAAAAGTCACTGTTCATTTTACTATTCACTGTTAAACTTTTGCTTTATTTACCTATATAAAAGGGGACGTCTCTTATTGTTAACTCAGAACTTGTTTCTCAATAACTTCCTAGAGCTAGTTTAAGGATATTAGAGAGTTTCTCTCCCCCTCCTAAACTTCCCTCAGGAACTATTCACTATTTGTAATCCGGTAACCACTACTACTGTAAGTGCTTACCACTATTATCTATGTTCAACTATTTTCAGTATTAATTCAGTACTTTCATATTCACTTATTGTTTTAATGCTATACTACTTGGCTGGTTCTACCTTCTTATTATTGTTTTAAATTATTTTGTTTACTAATTGCTCTACTACCGCCTTCTTGGCTGGTTTTACTTTTATCTATATCACTTGCTATCTCTGTGCTTCCGGTGCTTTCGCCCCTTTGCGCTGTGTTCTCCTCCCTTTTTGGTGTATATATATATATATATATATATATATATATATATATATATATATATATCACAACTAGTTAATTACAACTCTATTGTAGTGCAATTGGTTCATTTGTCAATAAGGCATATTCTCAAAAGGGAATGTTTTTTCTCCAAATTAGTTTGGAGAGAAGCCCTTCAAACTCCTTATATATTTTATGAGTGGGTGTAAATTTTGAAAATCTAGCAGTTGGATTGTATGTTTTTATTATATCTTTTATGTTTGCAAAATTTCAAAAAGATCAAAGATCAATTGTTATGTCATCAATCAAATGTTTAAGTTTTAAGTTTTTGTGTTCTATAATTTTGTATAAAAAACAAGTTTATTGATCGAATAATAAATAGCATTTAATTTGAACAAAATTTGACATGTGGGTTATGAACATAATAAATATGCAATTTGACAATTAGATTTTTAAAATTTACATCAAATCTAAAAATAAATGAAAAGTTCAAAAAAATTCTCTCTAAATTAATTTTTTAAAAAAATTTCTGATCAATCACCAACCGTCGATATATACCTATTTATCATAAAAACTGTACAAATTTTCTTTTTTTGATGCGAAAAACTGTACATATTTACTTAAGTTGGGAAGGGATTACTTTTCCTGTTTTCCAACTCGTTTGCCCAGTTGGAATTTGGAAAGTCCAAAATTGGCTGTACTCACTGTGAGGGATTGGGAAGGGATTACCTTTCTTAGATTGATTCCTCACTCACTGTAAGGGATAGGTACAAAAACCACAAACAATCAAGCTGCCAACTTCTAGTTTCTCTGCCTTTGTTGTTCCCTACTCTCTTACCTCCGGCTCCGAGTATCATGGTGAAAACAAAAAATCAAAAAAGAAAAGTTACCTATCATTTTTTAGACTTATACAAATTTAATGGGCTAATATGGCATGGCCTGGAGACAGATTCGACCTATTACTATTAGATGTCGCTTAAGAGCCTATGGGCTTCAGCTATAGCTTATTGCACTTTTGAAGTCATGCCTGAGTTTGCTCGCAAGTATAATGGCCCAGTTCTTACAAGCTTAGCTCTTTTTTCTTTTTCAAATACTTTTCTCAAACTACACTTAAATATTAGTTTCAAGTTTCAATAAATTGTTGAAATAATTATTTTAGTGCTTTCCTAGGTGGTTTTTGTTTTTGTTTTTGTTTTGTTTTTTTGTTTTTTTTTTTTAAGATAAGATATATTCCAACTAAGGTCTCTTATATAAGGTCTTTTATTCAATGAAAAATAACTTAACCAATTAAGTTAACTTGTGATTTAATTTAATACATAATATAAAAGTATTACATCAAAGTGCCCGATGTCTCTTATTCAAACCCCACATTTTCCTTCCCCACTATCCTACCAATTTTCAAAAGAAAAAAAAATTAAATCAAATAGTTTTTTTTTAGAAGAAATTAAATAGAGTTTCTAATCAATTTAAGTTTTTTAATATATGAAATTTACACACTTTATGAAAAGCTCTCTTGGTAAGAAAGAGGATATTCACTCACAATTCGCACTTCTGAACAGTGAACACAAATAAGAAAAGTAAAAACGAACATGGACTTCAGGATACTTGTAAACTACATTCAATAGTAGTAATTGCACCAAAAAAAAAAAAAAAATCACTGTCTCTGAAATTAATTCAGTGTTTTTTGTCATTATAATGAGGTTTCAAAATGGGATCCTAAATTTATTACCACCTTGAAAATAGAAATTGGGTGTACCAAAGTTTAAGTTAAACTGTGGGTCGTAATCAGGTCAGGAAGAAGTTAGAACAAGCAGTTGCAAACTTTGGTGGAGCCGGCTGCTACAGCGTCGTACATCATTAACAAGTTTTTCCAAGGCATGGACCACAATTCCACAACCATAGGCTCTGTAAAATTGGACTCAGCTAAAAATGTCATTTTGCTTAGAGCCACTCAAAACTTCTTCATTATTTCTTACCTCTCATTTTAATATGAACTATGAAGTTAGAGGTCGGGTACAAACATATCGATTATATTTTTATTTTTTCAAATTGTTACGACTAAAAAGTTGTTAGAGGTTTATAACAATTTTAAAAACTTTAACTAAATATATGGTCATACACCATAGTTTAAGTGTGCGTTTGGCTCTAAATTAAAAAGTCAATTTATTTTATTATTTAGCTTATTTTTATTACTATTTATGAGTTCTACTACATTTTTTAATACTATATATGAGTCCTACTGTACTATTTCAGCTAATTTTTACCTATATTTATAGTACTTTCAGCAAAAAATTTTCAATTTCAACAAAATAAGTGGTCTCCAAACAAATTCTAAGCCTTGAGAGTACAAATATATCATCATACATCATAATTTCTTATCTTTCAAAAAGGTGCTTTCAAAATTGTTATGACTAAAAAGTTGTTTGTAGTTGTTGGGAAATATGGTCATTTAATTAAAATAGTTTAACAATAAATTCAGCGGGTTTTTTTTTTTTTTTTTTGAGTTGATATGAAAGAAATAGCGAATTTTATATATAAAATGATAAGTTCCACAAACCTACCATGAGGTTTGTGATAATACTAATTAAGTCCAAAACATTATAAAACCTACCAATTTGGTCCTCAAAAGACTATTTTGTCCTAACTTTCTTTCTCTTTCTCTAATTTGTCTCAATTCCTCTCTCTCTCTCTCTCTCTCTCTGTCTGTGGCAAAACCCACTACCCAACAAACTCATATCACCCACAGCCACTAGAAAAGCCATCGACCAGCACACTTATATCACCCACACCTGCTACCGCCTAGAAAACCCACTGCCCACCAAACTCATATCACCCACACCCATAGCCGGCTAGGAAAACGACCTCCTAGCAAAACCATACCACCCACAAGTCCCACACCCACAACCATCAAAATTGAACCACTGCCACTACTACTACCACTGCCACGGTGCCACCCAAAAACCAATAAAGTTTATTTAATCCACTTACCTACCCAAAATCATAATCCACTTCCACCCCAAACGCAACCCATTGATCTACTACTCAATTGCTACTCCTTCACCCAAAATCATGAGACAAAGAAAGTTGAAGAGTTAGGGCATGAGAGGGAGAAGGTTTTCTTGCTAAAGGAGCTATTTGAGGTTCAGGCCGAGACTCTAGCACCGGTCCAGCTCCCGAAGAAGAGGCAAATTCTCCCTAGGCGAGCAAGAAGAAGATAAAGAAGATGAGTTTTTGAAATGAATATTTTTATTATTATTTAGGTTTAGAGAGAGATCTGAGAGAGAACTCAGAGAAGAGAGAGGAGAGAAATAGAGATAGAAGAGAGAAAGAGAAAGAAGAGAGAATAAAAGTTAGGAACAAAATTGTCTTTTGAGGACCAAATTGGCGAGTTTTAGAATGTTTTGGACTTAATTGGTATTATCACAAATCTCAGGATAGGATTGTGAAATTTACCCAATATAAAAAAAAAAAACCCTTATTAAATGAGAAAATTAGATAGGACATGGAATAAAATTAGACTCCAATTTAATTTTTTTTTTTATGTTAAATGCATTATTAAGTAAGAAAGCCATAGAATCGAAATTAATAAACTTTTAAAAAAATATCATCATTGATTCATTATTATTATTATTATTATTATTATTATTATTATAGTGGTTAGATAACTTAAAATTGAGAATTTCATAGATAACAATTTAAATGATTTTTTTTTCATTTGCTTTCTATTTTATTTTATTACTAGCTATTTTATATTTTCAAATATAGAAACATTATATATATTATATAAAAACTTGGTAAAATTTTATTACATATTTAATTATACTAATTTATAAATGTATCTCATGCATATGCAAGGGTTACAAGCTAGTTCATTACATTATTAAAGAATGTTTTGCCTACATTATCTGTATGTATAAACATAAAATTTGACTAATTATATTAAATTTTGTCTCGTGGTATCTATTATTTTATTATTTGTCATGCAATTTATTTTTAACAATCAATTTCTCATTAAAAAAATTGTAAAAATTTACTTGTTTTACATTTTTTTTTATTTTAACAAAAGACTCTTTTTTAGTTAATTAGGATAAATAGTCAAAGTTAACATCATATCATTTTTCAAAAGACTCAGCATCTTTGGTCTCACTTTATGGGTAGCACTCTATACTTCTCAAATCAGAATCCGTCACATATCCAATAGTGACTTAATATATGTTTATATTTTATTTTTGTTATTTCACTAACCTAAAATAGAAAGGAAAAAAACAAAAAACAAAACCAACACATCATCCCATCCCGACCACCACCGACCTCCGCCAATGCTGTTGGCTAGAGGTCATTGACACCATCAACACCGGTCATGACCATGCCACTGCTGCCAAATCCATGTGGATCCGAGTGTCATCCAATATACAAAACCGGGTCAAAATGCGTGCTAAACTTTTTTCTTTCATTTTTTTTTTTTTTTGTTGCTAAATAACTTTTTTCTTTCATTAAATCATATCAATAATTACTCCACGATATAACAGATCAAGTTTAGAGAAAGTACGGTCAGCTTCCATACACATAGGCAGACGTACTAAAACTTTCAAATTTAGACCATGAAAGATGTACCAAAATCTGCAACCAATAAGCCATGGTGTAATTAATACCATATCCTCACACCATACGCGTGGTGAATATCGTCCTTGTATGTAAAGAGTTCTTAATTCTAGATCTGCACCCTTATAATAATGTTCACCAAAAAATTTATCACTTCACATCTAACCTAATTATGTTTCCTCGTGGTTTTCAACTTGGCAACTCTCTTATTAAGTAATTACAATTCGTAGCTGTGGGTGCACATTGTCCTTGTTTCAATCTTTGAGAAATAACCAGCAGGACAATCCACATTATTGCAATTTTATATAAGTGCTGTGGTTACTGGTCTAGTAAAATATGAGAATAAACATGAATTAAATTTGTTAGATTTTTGACAATATGGAGAAAGAGAGTATAGAGTGAAGAGAGAGAACACAAAATTTACGTAATTTGGCTTAATGACCTATATTTACAGAGGAAAAAGTCTTAATGACTACATCTTTAGATTCTTCACTATAATCTTAATTTACAGTGACAATGAACCCAATATAGGGTATTTATAATTGGCTGAATCATAAACTAATTAACCATACATTAGATCATGGTTGATTAACTTGTAGTGCAAGTAGTAATCTTGGCTTGCACTTCAAGGATTGAGCTTTGAACTAGACTACGCCTGGGCTTTATACCTCTAACACAATTGTCATATGTCAATTTGGTCCAACTTGGACTGAATGCAGTCTAATCTTTTCTTAACGTCAATTGAGTTTTCATTTCTAGAATTATGTGTAGGTTTTGCTTAGCCAAGCTCAAAGTTGTTTGCATGCATGTTAGAGCTTGTTCACCTTAGCTTTCTCCAAGGCTTAAGTTATAGAGTTAAGCAGTTTTGTCTTGAAAATAGAACCCAAATTTTATTTTATTTTTTGAGAAGATAAATTTTATTATTTAAGTTTTACAAATGAATATGTAATCACATAAAAAATAATTTAAAAGTTTATTTATAATCTTATTGAAATAGTGTCAATTACATTCATTATCATGCTAAATTCTTTTATAGTAAATGATGAACCAATAAATTCCTATCATCCAAAGAAGCCTTTAGACAACTAAAGCAAGTTGGACGACCAAAGCAAGTGTTGCTGGACGACCAAAGCGTCATAAAAATGCATTTAATGCATAAGCTGTTACCCAAGGACGCACGCATATACATGAACATTGGCAAGATAATCAATCTCATCATAAAGACATCAAATTTGTTACAAGAGCCATTAAGACTACCATTAAAGGCCTCCAACGGTTAGAGAAATCAGAGATCTATATAAACCACCTCAGAACCAAGAAAAGGTACACATATTCACATCCATACATAGTGAAATACACTCTCAATTATTATTATTGTTGGGAAATTTAGACTCCGGTTGATAGAATTAACAAGTTTTAAACCCAAGTTGTTAATTAGATTTATTATAAATAAACCTTGTTAAAATAAAAAACATCAATATCATGTCAATATCTTGCACAACGGAATAGCAAATAAGACAAGATATGATAACCCAGGAAAACCAATGAAACAAACTAGTTTCACAGTAAAAAGCTAGGGGGGAAACCTTCCCTAAAAACAATTCACTATAGTAAAGAAAAGTTTCAAATCTAGTATAAAACCTTTGTCCCTAGACTTTACAATCCCCGTAGATGAACTTATAGTAGATACCTTCTACCACTTCAGAACCTCTAAATTCTACAATATATGAAGGCCACCCTTTTGCATGAATCCTAGTACGTGACTAACCAATGATACACAGATCACAGTACATGACTAACTCCAGCAACTTAAAGAAGATGATGGCTGCAAAGTTCTTCACTCCATCAACCATGAAGATCAAGAAGTACTTGGTTACAAAATTCTAAGACGCAAAAGACGCACTAAATTCTTTCAGAGAGAATAAGGCACTAGGTCACTTTCTGTATATGTTCTCCATGTATAACGGCCTTTGAAGTAAGTCTTATATATGTCTAGGGTAGTGAAAAGAGAAACCCTACTCATACATGTCAACTAGGGCCAAAAATTAGATCTGGAAATTCTGATTTCATAGATCACAACAGATTCAGCTTCTGGTGAGCTTTGTTCTTAAATCTCGACAAATACTATTTCTGTCGAGGTATCTATTGAGGTATCTGTCGAGCTTTAATGAACAGCTTTCTTTACTTTTTTCTTAGTCCAATCTTCATGACTTCAATACTTGGCTTGAACTCTTGTTTCTTGAAGTACTAAACTCATTTTAGATCTACCCAATTACAAGTAAATTGCATTTTGTTAAAGGATTAGCCAATTACCTAAAATATGTCCTTAACAATCACCCCATTTGGCAATCCGTGACAAAACCACAATAAAACAAATAATCAGGAGAGAAGTCTTAAATCACTCAACTTATAACCAGTTGTTGTATTATAAAATAAATCTATCCCTACTACAAACTCTTGAAAAACTTTACAAGAAGAGAGTTAATGGCAAGATAGACTTTCACAACCTGTCTTTTTGAAATACTTAAACAAAACTCATTAAGGCATCATGTGCGAAATAGAAATAAAGATTGCGTACATAAAGAATCATGTGTATAAAGAGAGAAATGAAACAATACATGTAGAGGTAGGTGAAGAAAACATACATCATCATCATCATCATATATATATATATATATATATATATATATCAAAGATAAGCACAATGTATGTAAAATGGTCACAAGACCGGTGTACAAGAAGCTAAAGAAGCTCCAAAAACAATAAGGAGGTAAACATTCCCCCTTACAAAGACATGTATTTCTCTCCCTAACATGTAGAATCTTAAAAAGAACCCACATTTCCCCCCCCCCCCTTTTTGTCATGATTGACAAAGGGTACAAGAAACTATAAAACTTCATGTGAAACCATATAAATTCATGAATGTAATGAAACAAGATGCTATGGATGACAAGAGAATAGAAAAATGCAAAACATGTGAAAAACAATGCATGCAAGAGGGTTTCGACAGATCGAGAAGCTTTCGAGATGCTATCAAGCAAAAGCCAACCTTGATGGATTGAGAATCTGTTGAGGATGTGCCAAGCAGACAGTCGAGAAACAATCGAGTCAAACTAAGAAATCTCGATAGAAGAGGTATCTGTCGAGATTCTGTTAAGAAGCTATCAAGGATGTTGAAAAGAGGTTTTTCAAGGGGGAAAAACACATAAGATGAGAAAGCAACAAGATGGCTCCTCAAACAAGCATCCAAGCAACATGTTAAGCACTCAAATCACACCTCAACTCTAGATGCAAAGCATTCCTAGATCCACAAACACACTAAACAAGCCCATCCAATTTTATATTTCAAAAACAAGTTAAGACAGTTTAGTAAGTATATATTAACACATATATCCCTTGTGATGGTCAAATCACTTTGTATCTACACGTGTATCAAAAGTAGCAAAGAATTTGCGTGTTGTGTGCGAAACATAGCAAGAGTGCATAAGTGTCTCATATTATGATGATTTGAGATATGAGAAAAATCAAATATGCTCACACACAATCATAACTGCTCGATGGGGACTATCACCTTCGGGGTACATCCTATAACTCTCACATCTCCTAGAAACACGCTTGTAATCATATTTAAAATAATTTTGATTCTTTTTGCTTTTGTTTTTTTTTTTTGCATATTTTTCTTTTTGAGCATAGCATGCATGAGCATATAAAAGAGAGAAAAGAAATACCCATTTATGTAAGCTTAACATCACAATTTTGTTATGCCAAAGCACATAGATGTTATACATGATTGGTGGGCTTTAGTGGTGAAATGGTTATTTGTGCCTTTCTATTAGGATTTTCTAGTCCTTCCCATACAAAAGAGTGATATGAGCATGAGATATAAGAGATCATCTTAATTGTACTCATCATAAACACGAGCCACAAAGCTCACTTGCTTAGTTGTGCATTGAGATGCTCATCTAAGCTACAAGAGATACAAAGTTTAGAAATCTAGTTTCAAAAGCCATCCAAGGTACACAAGTACCAATATACACAAACACACACTGTTTTTGTATATTTCTTTTTTATTTTATTTTATTTTATTTTGAAAACAAAACAAAATAAAAACCAAACAACCAAACAAAAACAAACAAACAACATGAAAGTATGAAGATGGATGCAGATGCATGAAAGTATGATTCTAAAAATAGATAAGAAATCAAGTAAGAAAGTCCTACTTTAGATAGAAAGAATTAAAGTAGAGGACAGATAGAAAAGACAATTAAGTCTTAGGCTCCTATCTCACTCACACAGCACAAGTCTTTGGTCGTGAAGATGAAAAGGCACGTGTTCTAGTATGTCTACTAAAGGTCATAGAAGAATTAGAATTCTCCTGAAATTGAGTTAAAAAGCTCAAAACTTTTAATAACTCTCCAAACAAAGGTGTTGAACCTTGAGAGGGAACCTGTAACCGTTTGGACACTTGCTTATGAGGATACAACTTGAAGCAATTAGGACGAATGTGTCTAGAAACACCACAATGATGACAAACATGAGCAGTTTTAAGACTACTAGACTTCCTAGAGTGAGGTCTAACAAAAGATTTAGAATTAGACAAACTAGCTATGAATTTGATACCTTTATCACCTTTCTCAGATTGGGACACAAAGACAGTCTTTGATCCAAAAGCCTTAGAAGAGTAGGGACCGGAGGAGTCAACATATCCTAAGCCTGCCTTATCAGAACTAGGCTCTTGAGCCCTCAAGTCCTCATCATGTTTTGCACTAGACATCCTCTCTATTTGAGTTATAGCTTAACTAAGCTCAACCTCGAGATTCTTGACCTTCTCTTCTAATGAGGTGTTCTCCACAACAAGAGTCTTAACTAACCTTGTAGTCTCATCTAGTTTGACTAACAATTTAGCTTTTTCAGTTTTTACATCATTAAGCTCTTTCTACAAAGATGAGAAGTCTTTTCAAATTTTATAAACTCAATACATAGCTTATCATAAGCTTCCTGAAGGGTCAACTTCTTGGATACTTCATCATCAGAAGAATCCTCGCTGTCACTAGCACTCTCCGTAATCACCTTATCGGTTGTGACAGCGAAAGCCATAAAGTGACCACATTCATCCACATACTCATCAAAAGAGACATGCTCAGTATCACTCAAAGTAGCAACCAACCCTTTACCTTTTGAATTCTTGGTCTTTTCCTTCATAAGATAGTTTGAGCACTCTATCCTCATATGACCAAAACCTTTGCACTCATAGCACTAGATGACGGGTTTCTCATCTTGCCCTTCCTAGAGGATTTAGATTTCCTAGGAGGTTCGTCCTTATCATTTTTCCTATATTAAAGAAGCTTGATAATCTCATTAGCTATGAAGGTTAGATCTTCATCCTCATCATCATCATCATCTTCATCTTCATCTTCGCTTTCATCTTTATCTTTAGAGTCATCAATCTCTTCCTCTATACCCTTAAGAGCCAAGTTTCTACTCTTTCCACCTTTTCCCATTAAACCTAATCCCACCTCATAGGTTTAAAAGTTCCCTACAAGCTCAGCCAAAGGAATTTGATCAATGTCCTTTACTTCTTCAATAACAGTGATCTTAGCATGGAATCTTTCAGGTAAGGACCTAAGGATATTCCTAGCAATTTTGGATTCTACTATAGATTCACCAAGGTTGAAGACAGAATTCACAATATCCTTGAGTTTAGCATTGAACTCATCAAAGGTCTCATCCTCCTCCATCCTTATTTCTTTAAAACTACTAATGAGTCTTTGAAGCTTCACAGTCTTTACTACCTTGGTACCTTCATAAGTGGTTTCAAGAATAGTCCATGTTTCCTTGACAACTTCTGTGAATGATATTTTATTGTATTCCTCATTGGTCACTCCACTAAATAAAGCATTCAAACCCTACTGTTGAAATTTGCTGCTTTGATCTTTGCTTCATCCCAATCCACCAGTGCTTCCTTTGGCTTAACCCAGCCGACTTCAACAGCTTGCCATACTTTTTCATCAAGAGCCGGCAAAAAAACTTTCATACGAACTGTCCAGTACGTATAGTTAGTACTATCAATCAAAAGAGGAATCAAAAGAGATTGTCCACGATTCATAATAACGGGGGTCAAGGATCACACTCAGGAAACAAATTTTAAATCCAAGTTGTTAATTAGATTTATTATGAATAAACCTTGTTAAAACAAACAAACATTAATATAATGCAAAGCGAAATAGTAAATAAGGCAAGATATGATGATCTAGGAAAACCAATGAAACAAACTAGTTTCATAGTAAAAAAACCTGGAGGGAAACATTCCCAAAAAGAAATTCAATATAGTAAAGAGAAATTTCAGATCTAGTACAAAACCTTTGTCCCTAAACTCTACAATCCTCATAGATGAACTTACAGTTGAAACCTTTTGTAAGGACATATGTGAATCATGTTAGGAATATATGCATTATATAATTGTCTAATCCTTTGACAAAATGCACTTTACTTGTAATTAGGTAGATCTAGGATATGTTTCATGCTTCAAGGAACAAGGATCATGTTCAAGTGTTAAAGCCATACAAGTTTGTCCAAGAATCAGGTGAAGAAGTGCTGGATTTTAAATCTCAACAGCTAGTATCTATCGAGGTTTAAAAGGCTATTCAAGCCCGATGCTCGACAGCTGCTCAATAGATAGAGTATCTATCGAGATTTATGAAAAACAGATTTTCAGTTCTGATTTTCATCCAATCCGTGTATAGATGTTTGGGCTTTTTTTTTTCTCACAACCCTAAACATATATAAGGACTGTTTTAAGGGCAATCAAAGATGGCGCAAGTGTGAAGCAAAGTTTTGTTCATGCAAATTGTGACTGAAGACAGAATTTGCCCTAGTTCATCTCTTTTGAAGAAGCTACTGCGTTTGTACACCGTTGGGATTTGTGACCATAGAGCTTTGTGATCTTCATCGTGTTAATGAAAAGAAGAACTTTGCAGCCAACATCCTTCTCAAGTTGGTGTGTAAGTCACATACTGGGATCCGCGCATCAAATTGATTAATCACGTACTAGGAGCCGTGCATTGAAAAAGATAAATTGTCACTACAGAACAAGTCCAATTGGATATTGGGGTAAAGGTTCAACTATAGGTTGGTATAAGGTACTGAGATTCCTTTACTTGTAACCGCTTGTTGTAATAATGGTGGATTCTCAGGAGTGGTGACCTTAAAATCACCTGGTGGGATTTTTGCCATGTAGGTTTTTCCCATTCTTAAACAAATCGCCGTGTCAATTTACTTTCCGCTGCATATCTACTTAGTTGGTAATCTGTTTGTGCTACCACATGTTTTGCATGTTAATTGAATTAATTAATTAACTTGGTTAAATTAATTTGTTAATTCATCACAAGAGGTCAATACATTCTTGGCCTATCACTTTCTACCGCTTCAGAACTTCTGAACTCTTCAATATATGAACGCCATCCTTTTGAACGAATCCTAGTACGTGACTAACCAATGGTGCACAGTTCCCAGTACATGACTAACTCCAGCAACTTGAAGAAGATGTTGGTTGCAAAGTTCTTCACTTCATAAACAATGAAGATCAAGAAGTACTTGGTTACAAAATCCTAAGGCGCCAAAGACGCAGTAACTTCTTTCAGAGAGAATAAGGCACTAGGTCACTTTCTGCATATGTTCTCCATGTATAACGGCCTTTAAAATAAGCATAATATATGTCTAGGGTTATGAGAAAAAAAAACCCTACACATACATGCCAGCATGACCCGAAAAACAGATCTGAAAATTTTGATTTCGCAGATCTCGATAGATTCAACTTCTGTCGAGCTTCGTTCTTAAGTCTCAATAGATACTATATTTGTCAAGGTATTCGTTGAGCTTTAATGAACAACTTTTCTTCACTTGTTTCTTGGTCCAATCTTCACGGCTTTAATACTTGGCTTGAACAATATGTTTATTGAAGTATTAAACTCATCCTAAATCTATCCAATTACAAGTAAAGTGCATTTTGTCAAAGGATTAGCCAATTACATAAAATATGTCTTTAACATTTTTATTTCTTTTGGCAAACATTTGAATTTAGTTTGAGGTAAAGGGTTGTACTTAAGAACATCTTTTTACATTTATGCTTTTAATTGGGACTACTACTTAATTTACAAGATATATGGTAAATTGTATGTTTCCATAAAATATTGCTTCTTTGATGCTTGAAATCTTTTGCTTGAAATATGCCTTGAATGATCCTTTAGGTCGTAGGAACCCTAGGGATGCCTTGGAGTGGAAAAACCGTGCTTAAAACAGGGGAGAATGAGTTTCTGCGAAGCTCTCTGCGTACATGGGGAAGAGCCTGCCTATGCAGCTTTGACTTTGTGTACACAGGGTTGACCTTGCATACGTGTGCCGTGAATCAGAGTAAACCCTAACCACCCTAATTAAGAATATAAGTAGCTGTTTGGGTACCAAAACCTTCACCAACGTATCTTCAACTCAGAAAGCACTTTTTTGAGGTCCTTTAATGGCAGAAAACTCTACACTTGATGTCTCGACTTAAATTAGAAGGCTTGGTCTTGATTTCAAGGACTCCATCGCCCCTTATGGTCTTTCTTGTGTCTTTCCATACTATCAAATAAGGCTGGATGAGCCTCTTCTTCATGCTGTTGCCAACTATTGACTCGACATGTTTTCTACTTCAATGGAGTAGAACTATGCCCACTATCAAAGATTTTGGTGCCATCATGGGTGAACCGAAGATTGACGATCTCGTCTTCCCTACCATGGGTGGGGATCTCCACTATTTGCTATAATTTATGTTAGGCATCCCTCTTACTACAACAAATTGGTGGTGCGTCTTTGGCAAACTCAACCTTAGCTTGGTTTTTGCACACTTTTCTGACTTGGCCATTCTCATAGATGAGAGGCCATATTCATACTTTCTTCGTGTATTTTTCTTATGTGCCCTTGCAAGGTACTTCTTGGTCCAAAGGTCATATTGCGTAGACCTTCGGATGTGCATGTTGATTTATGAGCTAAAGAGAGGTAACCTGGATGGCTTGATCTTGGCAGAAACCCTCAATGGTTTTGATACTTTTCATAGGAAGGAAGCAAGCTTCTTGGCAGGAAGTCCACTTCTTCTTTAGGTATTGTTAGGACATATGTGAGAATTGTTAGAGACATGTGTTATGTAAATTAGCTAATCCTTTGACGACACTTTACTTGTACTTGGGTAGATCTAAGATGAGTTTAGTACTTCAAGAAACAAGTGTTCAAGTTTAGTATTAAAGTCATGCAAGTCTAACCAAGAAACAAGTGAAGAAATGCTGTTTATTAAAGCTTGACAGATGTCTTGACAAAATCATATCTATCGAGAATTAATGTTAAAGCTCGACAGAAGCTGTATCTGTCGAGAATTATAAAATCAGAATTTCTAGATCTGATTAGACGTATATCCATGAGTATTTGTGTAGGCTTTCTTTTTTCACAACCCTAGACATATGTAAGGGTTATTTTAAGGGCCGTCACAGGGATGCAACTTGATGCAAATTGATTATACATGCATATTGTGACTGGAGACAATTTGCCCTAGTTCATCATAGTCTTTGTAAAAGCTACTGCGTCTTTGTGCCATGGGTTTTATAACCAAGGAGCTTCTTGATCTTCACTGTTGGATGAACTGAAGAGCTTTGCAGCTAATATCTTCCTCAAGTTGGTGTGTTAGTCACGTACTGGGATCCGTGCATCATTGGTTAGTCATGCACTAAGATCGTGCATCATTGGTTAATCACGTACTAGGAGTCATGCATTAAAAGGAAAGATTGCCGCTACATCACAAGTCCAATTGGGTATTGGGGTAAGGGTTCAACTGTAGGTTGGTATTAGGTACTGTGATTCCTTTTCCTTGTAACCGTTTGTTTTGATAATAGTGGATTCTCGAGAGTGGTGACCTTAAATTCACCCAGTGGAGTTTTACCTTAGTGGTTTTCCCCATTTATAAACAAATCACCTGTGTCAAATTTATTTTCCGCTGCATTTAACTTAGTTGGTGATTTATTTGTGCTACCACACTTATTGCATGTAATTGAATCTAATTAATTTATTTGGAAAATTAATTGATTAATTTACCAAAGTGGTTAATACATTCTTGGTCTATCAGATAAAATCCCTAACTTTTGCCTAGGTTCTCAATCTAGAGGGATTCCTTAAATTTTACATGGATTGCCTTCTGGTTTTCAACCCATCAAGGCACCTTATGTCGTCTTTCATTATTATTTATATATTTTTTTTCACTCATGCTCTCTCTTCTTCTTTTTTGTTTTCCCTCTTCTTCTTTTTTACTCTCTTCTTTCTCTTTTTTCAGATATAGCTACAAGAGAGGCTTCAGTTGCTTCAACCTCTTGCCATACCCCCCAACACATACCTCCTTAGGCATTTTAGGGACCATCAACTCTATCAAAATGATATGAGCTTTGAGGCGTACATGGAGCTTATGGGTCACATCAAGGAGATTGACATTCAATAGGTCGTGGAGTGGTGGCACATCTCAAGCATGGTTCACCATTGCTGCAAGGACTACTGTGTGCCTTGAGTTAGACTTCGTTGTTGCTCATACTACTCCACTTGTCGTATCTTAAGGCAATTTGGAAAGCATCAAGGAACTCCTAGAGGTGAAGGTGCCTTCCATACTGAGGCATTTACTAACAAGATCTTGGGTAGGCTTCGTGAGGCTTGGGTAGGCTTCGTGAGGCTTGGCTACGCCGTAGGCTAACTAGAGGCATTGCTCCTCCTCGATACATCTATTCCACTGCAAGGTACAAGCAATGGTTGGAGGATGACATGAAATGGATTTTGAGGGATGAGAAAGCTTACATGAAGACTAGCAAGAAAGCAAGGAGGGCTGAGTGACCACTTTGATATGCCCCATATTTTACTTTTCTGCACTTTATGATTCTCATGTTTTTGTTTTTGAATTTAATAAAGGATTGGAGTGTTCCACATCCCCTATGAACAATCTTGTTACCTTTTAATTTGAGCAATAAGAGAGTTACTTTTTATTATCCTTGCTTATTGTCATCTCATTCCTTTGTTTTTTTTTTTTTTTTTCTTTTCTTTTTCCTTTGCCATGTGATTTTTCCCAATGACATCCCTTCGGGAATTTTCACCATGTGCATGGTCTTTTCCCCTAACTTTTGCCTAAACTATCCTTTTGGGTTTTCAATCTAGCGAGGTTCTTTTGCCTTAATTTTTTCCTAGGCTACCCTTTCAGGTTTTCAACCTAGCAAGCCTTTTTCTTTTCTTTTCTTTTTTCTTTAAATTTTGTATTTCTAAAGTCTATCCATGTGAATTGGGCAAAGCATCTCTTCCCAATCCAAATCTGTGATCCTCGTAGCACTTCCAAACATGATCTTCTAAATGATAAAAGGCCCAGAACACCTTGGCTTCATCTTTCCTCTTGGATCAAAAGTCTCATCTCTAAGCACCTTTAGGACCAAGTCCCCTTCTTTAAGGTTTCTCAGTTTCACTTTCTTGTTGAATGCTCTAGCAATCCTTTTTTAGTACCCTTGTACATGATATTGTGCCCTAGCCCTCTTCTCATCTATCAAGGCCAATTGTTCATGTCTCGCCTTAGCCCAATCCTCTTCTAGGACCTTGGTTTCCACCAATACCCTCAAAGATTGTATCTCCACCTCAATAGGAAGCGATGTCTTACTACCATAAACCAAAGAGTAAGGTGTTGCCCTAGTCGATGCACGGATAGAAGTTCTATAACCCTATAAGGCAAACGGAAGCTTCTTGGCCCAATCTTTGTATGTCACTACCATCTTGGCTAGGATGTTCTTCACATTCTTATTAGTTGCTTCTACAGCCCCATTAGCTTGTAGTTGATATGGTGAAAATTTGTGATGCTCAATGCTATATTCTTCCATGGCTCTCCAAACTTCACCCTTAAAGTGGGAACCGTTATCGGAGATGATCTCTTGGGGCACCCTAAACTGACATATGATGTTGCTTTCTAAGAACTAAGCCACATACTTAGCCTTCAATACAGAGTAGGAGGTTGCTTTCACCCACTTGGTAAAATAGTCAATTGCTACCAAGATGTATTCATGCCCATTTGAAGCCTTAGGATCTATCCTTTCGATCACATCTATGTCCTAAACAGAGAATGGCCATGGAGAAGTCATGCTATACAACTCACTAGGTGGTACATGGTTCAAGTTGGCGTGTGTCTGACAATCATGGCAATTCTTCACATAGTCCGCACAATCGGTCTCCATCATATTTCAATAGTACCTCATCCTTAGGATTTTCTTGGCTAACATTCTCCCATTCATATGAAGGTCACAAATCTCTTGATGAGCTTCTTCCATTACTTTCTCGGCTTCTTCCTTCTTCAAGCAACGAAGGTGTATACATCATAGGACCTTTTATTGATTTGTCCTCCACATAGGATGTATTGTATTGCCATCATCCTAATGGAACAACATTCTCTCTTATCGGCACCATCCAGATATGCCCCTAGTTCCAAGAACTTCATGATGTCATAGTACCACAGAATTTCCACTTCCTCTATGGTCATTACTGAAGCTTCAATCTTCCCTTTGTGCACTTCCTCATAACCTTGCTCAATCTCCAAGGATCGTGTCCATACTCCCTCGGGTATTTCAACCATGGAGGCTAAGGTAGCTAATACATCCGTAAATTGATTTTGTGCTCTAGGAATGATTGTGTACTCAATCTTGTCAAAGGTCTTGGTCAAGTCCTCCAAGTATTATTGATAAGGCTTTAAGTGTTCCTCCTTCACCATCCACAACTTTTGTGCTTGGGATATAACCAAAGTTGAATCTCCAAAGACTTCGGCCTCCTTTACCTCAATTCTCAAAGAGCTTCCATTCCGACAATACAAGCCTCATATTCCTCGAGAGTGATCAAAAGTATTCCTATCCCATTCCCATATTGGTTTACGACTCCGCCAAAGTACATCTTTCATGTCCCTAACTCAACATCCAAAATGTTCTCATCCAGAAAGTCTTCTTTACCATCTTCCCCCTTTATAGGATTCTCAGCACAAAAATTCGACACGACGCTCCCTTTGATAGTTTTTCTAACCACATACTTTAAATTGAATTCTGCCAATAAGATCAACCATCTTGACAATCTTCCACTCAAAGCAGGCTTCTCAAAGAGATACTTCAATGGGTTTATTCTTGCTACCACCCATATTTGGAAAGGTAAAAGGATATGTCCCAACTTCTATACGACCTAAACAAGTGCAAAGCATAACTTTTATATAGGAATGTACCTAGTCTCATAATCATGGAACCTCTTTCTCAAGTAGTATACGGCCCTCTCATTCTTCTTGTGCAAGCATACTTCCAACCACATCCCCTATGATAGGGAGGTAAAGGAGTAAGGGTTTTCCATGTTGGGATGGCACTAGGATAGGTGGGTGGAGGAGATATTCCTTGATAAGTTCAAAGGCCTTTTGGCACTCATCATTCCATGTATGTGGTTTATTCTTCCTTAGGAGTTTGAAGATGGGCTCACAAGTGGAGATGAGCTTGGTAATGAATCGACTAATGTATTGTAATCCTAAGAAACCCTTTATCTCTTTTCACTTCTGGGTGGAGGCATCTCCAATATGACTTTGATCTTGGATGGGTCAACTTTTATCCCTCTATCACTCACTAGGAAGCATAGCAATTTTCTGGCGGTTACTCTGAAGGTACACTTTTGTGGGTTCAATCTTAGCCTATACTCTTTAATCCTCTCGAAGAACTTCCTTAAGTTTATAGTGTGGCTTTCTCTATCCTTGGATTTCACTATCATATCATTGACATGAACCTCCACCTCATTTCACTATCATATCATTGACATGCACCTCCACCTCATTATGCATCATATCATTTAACTATTGAAAAAAAAAACTAAAAACTGATTTTGCATCTCATACAAAACCCACAGCAGAAGCAACACAAGAATCTACTTTATTTATGATAGATAACATGTAGCCCTGAATTCTAGATCAAAGAAAGGAAAGCGTACCTTGGTGCAATAAAATTCAAAAAACAAGACTTGAAAATACCATCAATCTTTATCCCAATTCCACATGGTGCTGTAGATAAGTGGTCTCTCAATCAGTTCTTACATACGTTAATTTTCCTTTTTAGAAAAGTGTATTTCCAAGATTTTGTAGAGAAAAACTGTTTTTTCTTCCTTTTAATCGTACGTACGTTTTAACTGCCTTAATAGTTACTTTATTTAACAACTCTTGTTAAATAAATAAATAATTATCTAATTGGGTTAGCCTTTTGGGCCAACCCAATTGGGCTTGAATGTGTGGCTTGAGATGGGACCAACGGGACTAATAAGGCTCTAGCTCCAAAGGACCTCAAACTTATCTTTCAACTCTTGACAAGTTTAAAGTTTCCAATAATTATATAACAAGTACCACTATGGAAATATAATTGCACTCTAGGCCTTACTAATAAATTATATCTCAAGTCTCTAATATTATATCATTTGACCCCTCTATAAAATATTCATAGTGAACAAAGTTATAATAAACTGTCACTTTGTAAACAACTATTTTATTCTTTGAGTACCCAGTTTAATCTTTTAGCTATTCATATTTATAAAATCTAATTTCATAAATATAAATTTTAGTAACTCTTTACTAAAGTGGCTGGCCTTGAATAACTAGTTCCCATTAAACTTATCTCAAGGGGATATTTCATGTCTCTATAGAAAGAGATTATGGATTCCATCTTGAAAATATGTGTTCCCTCAACACTACGTGTGCTTACCTAACATACTGAGATTTTGATCATTAAACTAGATCTCACTCCTGATATATCAAGGTAACCTACATTTCATAATCAAGTTCACTATCCTCTAAGGATTGAGAGTCTATGAAATTAGAGTCGTGAGATTAATTATTTAAGTGACAGTTGTTTATTGAATAATTAATCTCACAGCAGTCCAGTTCAATGTCTTACACACTTAAGACATATCAACACATCAACTAGAAGTCTCCACTTCCATGATCAAGACAAACCATCTTAGTTGATGAGTTATAGTCTTCGCAAATGAAATGCTCAATTTCATCACTAACTACAAACTATATTTTGAGTTTACAAGGAACTTGTGATTTATATCTTCTGTAACTAAATCACGTACAATGCATCTCAAGGACTATGATAATTTCCCATTATTTCGTTTATAAATAGTCTCATATAATTAAACAATTTAATTATTTATAACATGCCAATAAATTGGATTTTAAAGCACAAACCCTAACAGTAACAAAGCTGTAGCCCTCCTTTGGTAGGTTGCCCTGGCATTCTTGAGTCAAAATGGCATCACCGTGTAACAAAAGATTCCCCATTTGGTAATGAAAGTGGTTTTGGTTATATCTTTAGGAGCCATCTTGATTTGGTTGTACCCCGAGAAACCATCCATGAAAGACATCGTGGCACTTCCAGCCGTGTTATCCACTAAAACATCAATGTAAGGGAAAGGAAAGTCATCCTTAGGGCATGCCTTGTTCAAGTCCCTAAAATCCACACATATCCTCACCTTGCCAGCCTTCTTAGGTGCGACACGACATTGGCTATCCATTCAACTTGGTGTACAGGTTTGATGAACCCTACCTTCAATTGCTTAGTGACTTCCTCCTTGATTTTTAAGAGCCATTCAGTCCTCATTCTTCTCAAGTTTCATTTGATGGGTACCATGTGATCATGAGTATCAATGTGATGTTAAGCCAATTTTAATTAAGCGTGGATTCTCATTATTGCACAAATTAATAGTTTTAAGAGTTAGTTTCATAGGTTCAATTTTCTTTTCCAATTGTTTATTAATTTCATTTTCAAATTCATTTGAATCATTTAATTGAAGAATTTCAATATTATGGGACACGTCAAAGTAAGCTAAATCAGAATTCATCTTATTGAAAATATTGAAAAGTACATTGGAACTTGCATTACAAAACTTTTTCCCAATGTTTTCAGAAAACCCAACCCAAGTCCAATTATTAATGGGCCCCACACAGGCATGATGAATTTGGAATGATCACTTGGCTCTTTATTGGTGATGGCAAACACGCCCCCACTCATCTTCATCATGGTCTTCATTGCTTCAGCATCCATGTAGTTCACCCAATCAGCCTCTTCCTTTATCTCTTTGATCACCACGGTAGACTTATCCTTAAAGGTGAGCTTTTCATTAAAGAACATTTTCCAACCTGGATACATCTTTCCATCCTTACCTACCCAAGGTTCGAGGAAGCCATAATAAGGGAAGTTTTCCCCTTCCTTCACAAAGTTCCCATTGAGAGTGCTAAGGTTTTTCTTAATTCTGTCACAACCTTCAAAGAATCCTAAACCTTCCCTAGTCACTTGAGTCTTGAAATTGGAGAACTCGACTACCCCTTTTTCCTTCTTTTCCAAGGCCCATACTAGGCATGAATCCCATGTTCTTCACCTTTGCAATCACCTTATGGCTACAATATGGGAATAAGTTAGTAGTAAACCTTTCATCCTTCAAGCCATAGTCAGCCATGCTCACTTTTTCCTTCCTTGAGTCCACAAATCGATGCTTGAATTTAACCATCTCCAAGCACTATGGAAATCCCTCCATCTTTTGGTGTAGTAAGGTAGGGGTTGTCCCATTAGGGTGAAGCCAAGCTCTTCCCAAGAGAAGGTTGTAATTTGGGTTGATGTCCAAGACATGAAACTCCACAATGGTTTCTATTGGCCTAGTCTTGCAAGGAGCCTTGAAAGTACCCATGACCTTCCTTGAAGTGTTGTCATATGCCCTTACGGTCAAGAGAGAAGGGATGATAGTCCCCATATCTAGGCCAATAGTGAGGGCAATCCTAAAAGGACAAGCATTCAAGCGAACCCATTGTCAATAAGTACTACTGAAACCTTAGCACCCATGCATTTAATGGTGATTTGCAAGGCTTTAATGTGAGTAGCTCATTCGGGGGGGAGATCTTCATCGGAAAAGGCAAGGAGGGGGCGTAAGGAACCCTCGACTCCCATGAAAGACAAAATTTCTTATGGTGTACTTTCTATAGGTACTTCTTTCCCATTCAAGGCATCCAAAAGAGCTTTACAATGCTTTTGAGAGGCCATGAGTAAGCTCCATACGGACACATGAGCTTAGGTCTTCTTCAATTGCATTAAGACCCTATCTTCTTCTTCTTTGTCTTCCTTTCCTTTAGGTTCCGTGGGCTTGGACCCTTCCCCTAAATCTCTACTAGGATAATCTTTTTCCAAAAAGGATGGCTTAATGCTTCCCACTCCTAGTGATAATTGCTACATTATCTTCCAAGACCATTTTCTTTAATTCCGTCACTTCTTTGGCAAGTATTCCCCACACTGCTGCCACTTCCTTTAAGACTTCATCTTGTTCATCCCATATACCTTGTACTTCCACAGCATTGATATTGACATTTGTAGTTTCTATCAACTTTGAGCAATCTCATTCAATCTCATCTATTTGCATCCAATTTTGATCTGGAGGAGGAGCCCTATGGTAATCGGGCAAAGGGTATGTTAGGTTTGGTGATAATGTTGGGATTTGGGAGGGTTACATTGTCTATAAGGTCTTGTATTTCGTGTTTGAGGTGGAAGCAATTGTCGATTTTGTGGCTAGATTTTTTATGGTAGTGGTAGTATTCATTGAGGTTCCAAGTGGGACGTATAGGATTAGGCATGGGTGTAGGGTCTAAAAGTTTGGTGAATCCTTTAGAGGATAGGTTTTCATATACTTGGGTGAGGGTCATTCCTAGGTCGGAAAATTCTCGGCGAACTTTCTTTGGGTAGGCTAGTGTTTGTTGGGGTATGATGGCGCTTGCGTTTGCGTGATTGGGTGCTTTAGTGGTGGTTGCTCCCCCTCCATATGTTTTCTTGGTTGGAGGCCTACTTTCACCTTTCTCTAATTGTCCATTGTTGATAGCGTCTTCAATTCTTGTCCCACAATCACATAGTTCTCCAAATGAGCTAATAGGCGATGACAAAAGCCTACAGTATAAGCCGGAAGCAATTTCTTGATGATCATGTTGATTTGGTCATTCTCATTTGGCCTATTGACCATTCTAGATGCCTTGGTCTTCTATCTAGTCATGTATTCAAAAAATGTCTCCCCTAAACCTTGTTTGGTAGTCTCCAAATCCCTTAGAGTCACATCATTCATGGTGTTGAAGATGAATTGGTCCATAGACAACTCCACTAGTTTATTCCACACCTTAGTTTTGCTTGGATCATGGCTATAGTACCACCATAATGTACCTCTTGTGAGTGAGAGGGGACATGCATGCAAAGTTTGTTTCACACCTAGCCCCTTCATTTCAGCGATGCTTAGGTATCTGCTTACTTGTTACTTCAGATCTCTAGTCCCATCAAACTTTTCCGCATTGGAAATCTTGAACTTGGGAGGCAATGTAATAGTAGCCTTTAAACTCACTCCACCTATGTTATAGAGGTAATCATCCATCCTTTGTGCCTTGCGGAAGGTGAGTTGCATTTTCTCCATTTTTTCCTTTATAGTTATGGTTTCCGTGGTGAGCTTCTCAAATTGCTTGTTCCTTTCTTATTCCGCTATGTCCTTTTCATCCCATTCTTCCATTTCCTCCTCATCATCATGGATTTCCATATGTGAAGGCTTCTTGAGGTTAGATTCCTCCAACCTAGTGAGACACCCTCCCATTTTCTTAAGGGCCTCTCCATGTTCATCCAAAGCCTTAAAAATCTTTTATGCCATTAAGTCTTCCACAGAGGTAGTCATTGTTTCTTGGGGAGGGTCTCTTCCTCTTCTTGGTATGTGTCCTCAATCTTGATCAAGCGCTTTCCTTTCTCTCAAATCCAAATGGGAGTGGGGACGTGTTTTCTTGACTTTGACGGTGTAATGATGCCTGAAAAGAAGCCCCATTTTCATTAAGTTCAAGTCCCAATTAAAGGTTTTTTTTTAACTTTTTAGTTGTCCTTAGAAAATTTTTAAGTTTATTTTAATGAAGGCCTAATTACAATATCACTCCATTCCCTCTCACGGATTTTTGCCCCTTATTTCATTGGGTTTTGGTTCATTTACAAAAAAGCTCTCATCTTACTCTCATGGGCTTTCATTAGAATGCAATTAGAAATTTTCAACCCTTTGTCTCAAACATGGGCTTACAATGTATTCATCACCTTTAGAATTTTCATTTTTATTCATCCTTTCATTTTTTTTTTTTTTTTTTTGAATTAGCCCTTTAGCTAGAATTTATTGTAGCCTTCCTCTCAAAGTCGATGAAGTTCTCATCATTTTGGGCCTAGGCAAACAACAAGGAGGCCCAAGATTAGGGACGTTCATATTGACTTTGTAGGATTTTGGATGCTAAGTCCATAACATATTCGTTACCTTAGGTCCAAAGCCCTCTTTTTGAAAAGGGCTTTTTCCAATTGGGCCTGTGATAGCAATTAGGCTATGGTCTTATGAACCTTCAAGTTAAAATATTCCTTTGGATTTAGGGACAATCCTCTTATATGTGAGTACTTCTTTTCCTTTATCCCAAAACATCTTAGGGTATACCATAACTTTAGGGTCATCCCTTTCATTTTTACATTTTTTATTTGTTCTTTATAATTAGGTGAACACATGATATATGGTTGAACAAACAAAAGATATAAAGGGTATCCTTTGTGATAGGGTCTAGGATCTCTCTAGTGTGGGTAGGCTCCCTAAGGCTAAAAGGATAGATAAGTAGGTCACTCACAGCTTAGTGGGCTATGATTCCAACCGAGGGCCTAAGTGGACCCCATAATGGATTGGTAGCAAAACTTTATCGTACTTAAAGCCCATTATAGATGATGACACCGATTTTGAGTTGGTGAACTTTGAAAGATTTGGGCCTGAATAGAGCCTTCCATCTTCCCACTCATCACCAACTGAGGTTAAGGGACAAAAGAAACCAAGTGATGTGTGTGCAAACAAATATTGAAATAGGTTTTATGAAGGTTAAGAAATAAGACACATAAGAATTAAACTCATTATCCCCAGTGGAGTCGCCATTGTGGACACAACGGAGGAGTCTCCACCTAGTTTTTGCAATGGCCTAAGAGCCATGAATATAGCATCCTTTCGAGGAAGAACCATTGATCTTACTACCAGAGATATGGGTTCGAAATTTAGGTATGTTTTTGGGAAGGTGTTAGGCACCCAAGACTACCCAACCTTAAGCTTAGCTTCCCATTATTGTGTCTTACGTCTTAATCTCAATAAATTCATGTACAACACTTATTTCCTAAACTCACACATGCGCTAGCATACATCTAAGCATACAACATGACATCATCATCCTAAAACACATACATATCCATCCGTAAAGCATAAGAAACCAAACCACTCATATACAACCCTAGCATTCATCTAACATGTCATATATAAGGCAGCAACTTAATCATGGCAGCAAGTACATCATTTATCAATTAAACACAAAACACAACGCAACAATATTAGGATTAGTGCCCTTAAATCCTGTTGTATGATGCTATGTATGATATCAAGTATGACATTATGAATGACTTAATATTATGATTAATAAAGTTGTTTTATTATTATCTAAAATAATGGTAATATGAATATTCGGACATTATCAAATAGTCCATGAGATGCATAGTATGTGATTTATGTGAAAAGTCATAGAATATATAAATCACAAGTTCTTTGTAAACTCAGAATTATAGTTCGTAGTCGGAGATGAAATTGGGCATTTCATCTGCGAAGACTATAACATATCAACTAAGATGATTTGTTTTGATCATGGACGTGGAAACTTCTAGTTGATATGTTAATATGTTTTAAGAGTTAAGACATATTGAATTGGACCGCTGTGAGATTTATTATTTTCCTAACGACTGTCAAATAAATAATAAATCTTACGACTTCTATTTGCATGAACTCTTAATCCTGAGAGAATAATGGACCTGATCATGAAGTGTAGGTTGCTTTGATATATCAGGAGTGAGATCTAAAGTAACGGTCAAAACCTCAGTACGTTGGACAGCCACATTTCGTGTTGATGGAACATATATTCTCAAGATGAAATTCATAGTCTCTTAACGGAGATACAAAATATTCCCTTGAGATAAGTTTAATGGATTCAGTTATTTAGAGAGTTAGGCCTAACCACTTTGATAAGAAATTACTAAAGTATATATTTATGAAATTGGATTTCATAAATATATGATGAATAATTTTAAAAGGATTAAACCGGGTACTCAATAATTAAGATGTAATAATTTACAAAGTAACAGTCTATATTCATGACTTTGTATTACTACGAATATTTTATGAAGGGGTTGCATGTAAAATAAGGTCTTGGTATATAATTTATTAATAAGGCCTAGAGTGCAATTATATTTATATAGTGGTATTAAATATAATTAATGTTAACATTGGACTTGTCAAGAGTTGACAGAAAAGCCCAAGGCCCATTGGAGCTAGTGTCTTATTTGTTCCCTTTTGGTCCCATTCCAAGCTACACATTAAAGCCCAATTGGGAAGGCCCAAAAGGCTAGCCCAATTAGATAATCAGTTATGTGGAGAGAAACATACAGAATTTTTATTAACATGAAATGGTTTGTATGTTGGTGTAAGAGACTCCTTCATATTCTCTCTAGAACAAACACATAGAACTGATTGAGAGATCACACATCTTGGGCATCAAGTGAAATTGGAGTAAAGATTAAAAGTGTTCCCAAGTGCTTTTCATCTTCGGTTTTGAAATTCACTATACCAAGGTACACTCTCTTGTTCTTATATTCTGAAATTTACATAGCACATGTTTTCTATTACGAATGAAGTAAATCTGTTAATTTTCCGCTGCGTATGTTTTGTATGCGACACAAACATGTTATTTCCATCAAACAACACGTGTACATGTTCATCAAACAAAACATAACAACACATATGCATGTGAATATGAATGTATGACTTACCCTTACTCACCTTGCAGCAACTCAGCACCTATGGCATCATGCATAAGCATGTGAATGAATGATTATGGCATTGAAACAAAGAAAATACAAAATAAACCCTAATTATAACATATGAGATAAAATAAGCAATTAAACATATGAAACATAGACATTGAAAGCATAAAGGCATGGGAAAAGTGTTGGGGTTTATGCCCTAAAATCCAATTTATTAGCATGTTATAAATAATTAAATTGTTTAATTATATGAGACTATCTATAAATGAACTAATAGGACATTATCTTAGTCTATGAGATGCATAGTATGTGATTTATGTGATTTAGTTACAAAATATATAAATCACAAGTTCTTTATAAACTCAGAATTTTAATTCACAGTCAGTGATGAAATTGGGTATTTCATCTACAAAGACTATAACATATCAACTAAGATGATTTGTCTTAATCATGGGAGTGGAGACTTCCAGTTGATATGTTGATATGTTTTAAGAGTTAAGATATATTGAACTGGACCGTTGTGAGATTTATTATTCTCCTAACGACTATCAAATGAATAATAAATCTCACGACTTCTATTTACATCAACTCTAAATCTTGAAAGAATAATAGACCTGATCATGAGTATAGGTTGCTTTGATATATCAGGAGTGGCATCTAAAAGTCACAATTAAAATCTCAGTATGTTGGGCAACCACATTTAATGTTGATGGAACATAAATTCTCAAGATGGAATTCATAATCTCTTAACGGAGGTATAAAATATTCCCTTGAGATAAGTTTAATGAGTTTGATTATTCAGAGTGTTAGGCCCAACCACTTTAGTAAGGAGTTACAAAAGTATATATTTATGAAATTGGATTTCATAAATATGTGATGAATAACTTAAAGGATTAAATCGGGTATTCAAGGATTAAGATGTAGTAATCTTCAAAGTGGCATTTAACATTCATGACTTTGTACTACTACGAATATTTTAATGAAGGGTTGAATGTATAATAAAGTCTTAAGATATAATTTATTAATAACACCTAGAGTGCAATTACATTCATATAGTGGTATCAAATATAATTAATGGTAGTTTTGGACTTGTCAAGAGTTGACAAAAAAGCCCAAGTCTCATTGGAGCTAGAGTCTTATTTGTTCCCTTTTGGTCCCACTTCAAGCCACATACTAAAGCCCAATTAGAATGACCCAAAAGGCTAGCCCAATTAGATAACCAGTAAAATATAAGGAAAGAAACATATAAAATTTCATATGAGAATTGAATAAGAGTTTTCATAAGGAATGAAATGGTTGTATGTGATGTAAGCCACTCTCTTATTCTCCCATTGGAAACTGATCAAGAGACCACATTTTTTGGACTTTAAGTGGAATTGAAGTGAAGATTAAAAGTGTTCCCATGTACTTCTAATCTCTTTTTTTTTATTTTTTTATTTCACCGCACCGAAATACGCTTTCTTGTTCTTAAATTCTTAAACTTACATAGTACATGTTATCAATTGCGAATGAAGTAGATCTGTTAATTTTCTGTTGCGTATGTTTTGTATGCGATACAAGCATGTATTTTTCCAACAATGAATGTTGACTGCCACTTTGAAGATTACTACATCTTAATCCTTGAGTACCTAGTTTAATCCTTTAAGTTATTCATCATATATTTATGAAATCTAATTTCATAAATATATACTTTAGTAACTCCTTACTAAAGTGGTTAGGCCCAACACTCTAAATAATCAAACCCATTAAAATTATCTCAAGGAAAGAAGCTAAACAAACAAACATGTGAAAGTAGAAATGAAATAAACAAAATAAAAATTAGGGTTTCTAGGCAGCGGCTTGTGCACGCATGTACAAGCCTGTGTGCCCACAATTAAGCCTGTGTACACAGGCAAGATTATGCATCTACCAGTTCTTGCCCAGAAAACCCTAAAAACACAACCAAGCTTAAAACACTAATTCTAACACCCGAACATGCATTGTAAACATATAAAAATGTAAGCCTAGACTAGAAAAGCATATCAAAACATGTTATAACAAGAAAACAAGACAAACAGAAGAATTAAAAGCATAAAAAGAAAAGAAAAGGAAAAAGCAAAGTTTGAACTAATACCTCAAAGAAAGCTCTCCAAGCTTGATTTTGACCGTTGCCCCCAGTCAAATCTATTCACAAACCAACAAGAAAGTGATTAACAAAGTTAAACTAAAAGGATTGGGGCCAGAAAAGGTTCCAATCAAACAAAATTGACTTGAGGATGGTTTGTGAAAAACTCCCTTTTGATTCACTATTTTCTAGTGAATCTTGTATTTTTCTAGTGGGACTTTTCTATCTTTTGAAAATATGCTATGTAAGGCTTTTTATAGTGGAAAAAATGGGGTTTGGAATGGCTCCTAGACGATGTGAGATTCATTCCAAACCTCAACCATTATTGCAAAAAACTTGTCTTTTTTATGTTTCTAAAATCCTAACTGCGTATGCAGGAGTGTGCTTGTGTACACATGCTTTAGCTCATGTATGCAGGCTTCTGCCCACGTACCTGAGCCGAGGTCCACTTTGGTCATTTTATTTCCAAAAATATATTTTTGCTCATTGAAAAGGTTATATTTTCCATTTTAACACTCCTCAAGTCAATTTAACATCTGATTGGGCTCTAAACTGGCCTTTGGCCTTAGAGTTTGGGCATCATTAGGGAACGGGGGCTCAAGTCATAAGTAGTACAAAATGTGGTGTTTAAAGCAGGTGCGCATATGCATATGCATATGCAGGAAGGTAGGCAGAAATGAATTCCTTTTCCTATTTAGAGTGTGATTCCTCCACCAAAACCTGTCCAATGATTCTTATGGCCTAAGGGACTACTCAAGACATAATTGAGTTCAGATTTTCAAGCACCAAAGACCAGGAAAAGCAAAGTTGCATAGAATTGTGTAATTATTCCTATAAGTTGTAAATTAAGTACATGTCCTAAATAAAAGAAGAAATGTAAAAGATGTTCTTAAATACAACCCAATGTCTCAAATAAAAGCTAAAATGCAGAAATACATGGTAATAAAAGAAAGAAAAAAAAAAAAAAGGTAAAACGAAATATGTTGTATGTCTATGTCTGTCTGTAGGCAAAATCGCCAAAAGCTCCACTTCCTTCGTGGGTAGCTAGGAGTAGTCTCTGAATCGATACCACCATCACCACCACCACCACCACCACCACCACCACCACCATCATCATCATCATTATCACCAATCGGATAGGCAAACCTTTTAGGACCATATATTTGCCTGGAATACTCAATCATCTCCAACTTGAGGTTCCCCGCAAACCAAACCAGCTTCTCGTGCTCCTGAACAGTGGGCTGAATTTTGAAAGAAAAGAAGTGTTAGAATAAGTGTTGGGGGATACAAGAATAGAAAAGGAAAGAGACAAGAATGAAGGAAAACTCACTGCTTTTGTACCCTCGAGAAAAGGGTAGCCCATGACATATGTGTTGCGGCCCACCGCATGCTCATAAGCAAAACCTTCAGCAGGACCATAAACATACACCAACTAAGGTAAGCAAGGAGGGTGGAAGGGAGCACCAACAGTAGGACCGGCTTGACACAAGTATCCCATGTGAACATCATTATCTGAAGCAATGCAAAGGAAAATTGGAAATGAATAAGAAGAGAGAGAGAGAGAGCATATACCACAAAAGTAAGGGAAGGCATGAGGCAAGTGTTGTTGAATTCATCATAGGCCTACTCCTCTGAAGCCTGCTGGGCATAATGAATGCCATTCCTCCACAACTGATACTCAGCATCCGTCATGGAAAGTGGGCAAGCATAAATTCTGAAGGATCCATTGGAACCCGCAATGCATCCACACCCACCAATTGGGAGCATACCCTCTCCGCCAGATAGAGTGCCCTCAAGCCAACGCCTTTGAATGGCTGAGTAATCCTGGAGATAATGAGAGAAGATGCCTCCAAGTCTGGGGCCACGACAGGAGAAAGGTTGGCCTATGGGCTCTAGTTTACCTATGATAACACATAGAGATAAAGGGGAAAAACCTAAGAGACATGCAAGAAACATAATGAAAGGAATGGGATTCTTGATTCACCTTATCGAAAGATAGGCCATCGAAATAAGCCCTAACCAAAAGGAAGCTCTTCGGATCCACATCCGTGCCACGAGCAATGAGACCATATTGAACAGCCCAACAATGGAAAGGAAAAATTAGGATGACAATTTGCAAAATGACAGTTTGCAAGAAGAAGATATGAATAGATATGAACAGTTTGCAAGATGACGGTTTGCAAGAAGCTGATATGAACAGATATGAACAGTTTGCAAGAAGATAGGTATGAACAGTTTGCAAGATGATAGTTTGTAAGATGGAAACAAGGATACAGTTTGCAAGAGCATGATGCACAGTTTAGCCTAAATGAAATATGGTTGGATATGATTGCAAGGAAAGGAAATACATAAGTCACAAACGAGGAAAGGAAGAAAGACTGACCTCAAGGAGCTTCCAAGGCCTCATAAGCTGGTGCAAGGCCCTCCAGCTGAGCATATCCAAGGAAGAGTACAAATAGGCAAGATACACTTACCTCCAGTTGGCCTTTCGAGCCTCCCCAAAGTCGTGGAAGAGGGCTAGCCATATTAAAGATACCATCTACTCTCCATTGGCAAAGAAATATGCCCCTAAAAGGTACAGCAAGAAGGCCCTAGCCATCTGGGCACAGTCGTCGGTCTTCGCCTGTGGGAAAGGCTTGTTATCCATCTCGAAGACGAAGTAGCAGAATGTCTCAATAGTGTACCTCCTTTCGAGCAAGCCAATGCCTAACTGAGTGCCCAACTCACTCTCCAAGTTTATGAGAGCCCCATAGCATCTAAGAACGATCATGCGGTGGAACTCGTGGGGAGTCACAGTCATCTCCCTATTAGCAATATGGAAGATGTGGGTAGTGTCCCACTACCTCTCAGCCAAATTCTGCACCAGAATGTCACTAGCAGATTATTCTGATAGTAAGCGAATGATCAGCTCAAAACCTGTTGTACGAATAAGGGCCTTTGTTTCCGTGGTAAGGACCCTGTACCATGCCACCACTCTGTTAGTGCTACCCCTGGCTGAAAATGAGGGGAAGCTTGTAAAAAGATGAAAAGAAGTTGTTAGATTGGCATTTGGATGAGAAACAAATGAAACAAGAGTGAAATTAGGGTTTTTGCTTGGTGATACACGCACGCGAGTCAATGTCTGCGTACACAGGCACTAGGAACGCGTACGCAGGCTGGAAACCCCATGCGTATAAACTCAAGAACAAATATGCATATGCATGAACAGGCCCGCATTCACATAAAGTCTATCCATGCACGCATGAACACAAGGTGTGTACATAGGCTCAAGTCTGCGTATGCATGAACATAGACAATGGGTCGTTCTTCAACATTTTTAAGCATACTTCCACCAAAACTCAACCTAAAATATGTTCCTACCCCTCTTAAGTGTCAGGTTTTCATCTAAATCCTTCCCACAGCAAAATCTAAGCATTTACATGTCCAAAAACAGACTAAAATGGAAGATCAAAAGGAAAATGAGAAAAATTGGAAAAACTTACTAATCCAGCCCTTGCAACCTCTAAAAAATGGTCTTATGGCCTGTATATCAACCGAAGGGACCATTCAACCTCGCTGCTCCACTCCAATGCATGAGATTGAAGGCATCACTAGAGAGCACATAAGAGGTTTTCTTGGACTTGGGTGCTATAGAGAAAATGAGAGAGTTTAGGGGAGGAAGAGAGTTTTGGGAAAGATGAGATCAAATGGTGAGGAAATGAGAGAAAGGTAGGTAGTTTTTATAGAGAGAAAAGATAGAAGTTGGAGAGTTATAGAGGATATGAAGAGTGAGGAAGATGAAGAGAAGTGGAAGAAAAATAAAAAGAAATGATTGGTAAGCGTTGGAAAAATTTGAAGAAGTGGGAATGTACTGATGGCTAAACAACATGTAATTTTAGCCCCTTACTAAACTACATGTAGTTTAGTAAAAAAAAATTTTCAATATCCCCAGTAAGTTCCCGAAAGGTAGGAAGTGCAAAATAAAATTCAAGAATGCATCAAAAATGACAAAAATACCCTCAGTCGAGAAAAAGACACAAAGACCCTCAAAGCATCCCTTAGTGGATTGAAAGCATCAAAACATCCCTTAGCGGATCATAAGTCACCAAGAAAACTCCCCCATGAGTTCAGATCATCAACCAAATCCCCAGTAAAGTATAGTATCATGGTAGGACTCCCACACTGGTCCAAGACACAAAGCAACTCCCTCGTGAGTTGTGAAGAAAAAAAAATCCCCAAGGAGTTGACAAAACCCCCTCGTAGGTGGAATCAACATAAGCTCCCTAATGAGCCATGAAGGAGAAGAAAAAATTTCCCCAGTGGGTCAGACATTATTAAAGACTTCCTCGTGGGTCACAATCACCACCAAACTTCTTAGCAAGTTACCATCCTTAGTGAACTACTTACCAAGAAGACTCCATCATGAGTTGCCAACACACTTTTCAGCAGATCATACTCCCTAGTGAGTCTTTCATCTCCCTAGTGGATTTTTCACCCAAGACTCCCTCGTGAGTCGAAACACCAAGGCCACTCGTACACATATCCTACAGGAATTGAATATGCAAGCATGAGTCACACACCAGTCAAGCAAGTTAGAATACAGAATTTGTGCACATATCCTTCGAGAATTGAACATGCAGGCACATCATTCAGAACTTATGCACACATCCCGAGGGAATTAATATGCAAGCATAATAGAAGAGGTAGAGGTAGAGATAGAGACCAAGGTCACCCAGAGGTAAGAGCAATTTGAGGCAAGAGCCCCGGATGGACACCACAGATAGATATCATTTTTAGCTCGTAAGAGCACCTTGTTTTTTTGGTTGATAGTTGCGGCGGTTGGCCTTGTTAGTTTTTCTTTTTTAAGCGACTCTAGGATAGCAAGTCACTCACCTTTTGCTTGCAATTGGCAAAACAGGTTTTGGGATAGTGAACTTGTCGTTGCTCATTTCTTAAGCAACAAATGTGGGAATTTGGACATACGAATCCCACGCGACTCTACAGAGTAGCACCCCACCCCATGTATACGTGTTATGTATCGTGTGCGTGGGTTGGACCCAAGCCGTATGTCAAAAAAAAATGTTTTGTCACTTATTCTTTTGATTCCGTTAGCGGAGCTCATGTGTCAAAAGAGGGGCATCTGAAGACACTGCATTTTGTACCTCTTATGATCGTTCCCTAATAATGCTGAAATTCTAAGGCCCAAGGTTGGTTTAGGGCCTAATCGGATTACAAATTGTCTTGAGAAATGTCAAAATGGAAAATATAACTTTTTATAAGCAAATAAATTTATTTTTGAAAAATAAAGCCTACGTACGCAGGTCTAGTGCATGCGTACACAGGCACAGACCTGCGCACGCAGCTAGGGTTCTAAAAACTATGAAAGGAAAGTTTTTTGTATTAATGTTGAGGTTTGAAACGAATCCAACATCATCTGGAAGCCATTACAAACACCCATTTTCTCACCATATAAAGCCATACATGGTACCTTTTCAAAACACATAGAAAATCCTAAGGGAAAACCTAAGATTCACCAGAAATAGTGAATCAAAAGGGAATTTTTACAAAAAATCCTTTCCTGGCCTTGATCCTCGAGTTTTGAAGTTTACTAATCATTTTTGTTTAGTTGTGAATAGATTTGTTTGAGGGGAACGGTAAAAATAAGCCTATGAGCTTTTTGTTTTGAGGTACTGAGTTTTAAACTCTTTTCCTTTATTTTTGCCTTAATCTTGTTTTTTATCCTATTTATTTGCTTTGTTTGTGTTTAGATATGTTTGTTTAGCCTAGGTTTAAGTTGTTTTCTTTTTTAAAGCATGTTGGGTTGCTAGATTTGTTGTTTTTAAGTCCTGCTTTATTTTTGTGTTCTTGTTTTCTGGGTTCGGGTTCTTTAAGGCATGTCTACATGCACATGTTTCCTGCAGGCGTACGCAGGCTTGAAGTATGCTAATGCTTATAACTGGCCTGCGTACACAAGTCTATGTATACGCATGCATACTCATGCCTATAAACCCTAATCTGAGTTTTCTACTTCTGTTTCTTTGTTTCTTTTACATCATATGCCTTTGTTTGGTTCTTTTTTTTTTTTATGCTTTTTAAGTTTATGCTCCTCTATTTAATTACTTGTTTTCCTTTAACATGATTAAATTAGGGTTTTCTCTCATGTTTTTTTTTTTTTGTTTTACCATGAACATGCATATAACATGATCATGCATTGATGCCATGGGTGCTATGATGCAGTAAGATAAGTGAGGTTAGTCATACATTCACATAAACATGCATCTTGATGATGAATATGTTTGTTTGATGCTTGATTTCATGTCTAGGTGTTTGGGATATATTTGGTGATTAATACCTTGTTGTCATGCCTACATTTCTACCATGATTTGTTTGCTACCTTGGATGAGATAATGTGATGTATATGATTAAAGTATACTAGGGTTTATGATGTGATGAGATGCCATGATAAATGTATGTTAGGGTTATGGGACATTTAATGCCATGTTGATTGTTAGATGCATGTGTGTGTGTGTGTGTGTGTGTGTGTGTGTGTAGAATACAATGTTGAACATTCCTTTAATAAGACTAAGACGTAAGACATAATAATTGGAAGCCGACTCATGGGTCGGTAGGGTTGGGTGCCTAACACCTTCCAATCCTCATACCTAAACTCCAAACCCATACTCTAGTAGTAAGATCCGCCCTTCCACATAAAGGTGCTATATTCATGGTTCCTAGACCATAAAACAAGGTAGTGACTCATTTTCTCCGCCTGGGTCCATTCGACTGAGGCGTACTCCCCAAACCACGCATTGTCCCCACAACTACCAAGAGACTTTGCCAAACAAAGGACGGATTTTTCCCTAACCCTGCCATCATGAAGGAGCAATCTGGGAAATATTTGACCTTATAAACTCAGTAAAAAAGAGAGTGGGAGTTGTGGAATACTGTCCATACTTGCTTAGCAAACATAACAAGATTGAAAGCATACATATCCTGACATCCCATCCCACCATCCTTCTTTTCGGTGTATAACTTCTTCCAGTTGATCCAATGAATTTTCTTTTCATCCTTATTTTGGCCCCACCAATATTTTTCCATAGAAAATTAATACTATCACAAATGCTTTTTGGTAATTTGAACAAACCCATAGAATAAGTTCAAATTGCTTGAGCCACTGTTTTTATTAGGACTTCACGGCCCTGCTTTTGAGATTAATTTCTCTTTCCACCCTAACACTCTTTTGGAGATTTTCTCTTATAGGTCCTTAAAGGTCTTTACCTTTGATTTCCTACTGGCCATAGGCAACCAAAGATACCTTTCAAACTTTGTCATAATCTGAGCACCCAATAATTGTTGAATAGCACCTTTCACCTCTGGTTTGATATTCTTACTGAAGAAAGGATATGTTTTTTGGCAGTTAATGGTTGGGCTAGATGTAGTTTCATATTGTCCCAATATGTTCAATAATCTTTGGCATTCTTCCATAGTAGTTTGACAAAATAGCATACTATCATTTGCAAACAAAAGGTGGGAGATACACACTCCATTTTGGCTTGACATAATACCTTTCAATTGGTGAGTATTTTCAGCCTTTCTCAACATTGCAGACAATCCCTCAGCATAAAGGATAAATAAATATGGGGATAGGAGATCACCTTGCTTAATGCCATGTGTGGGGGTAATGAAGCCGCGAGGTTCTCCATTAATTAAAATAAAGTAAGAAGCCGTAGATTTTGTCTCCATAGCCAAATGGATCCATCTAGGATGAAAACCAAGCTTAATCATTATTTTCTCCAAAAAAAACCCCCATTCCACTCAGTCATAGGCTTTACTAATGTCAAGCTTGACAACCATCTGCCCCACTTTGCCTTTTCGCCTATTTCGCATCCTTTGCAATAACTCATATGCTACAGTAATTTATCAGTAATAAGCCGGGCATCAAATATCACATTAGGTAGAATATGCTTTAGGCAATTAGCAATAACCTTAGATATAAGCCTAGATATAACATTTCCCAAACTGATAGGGCGATAGTCAGACATAGACTTTGGCTCATTAATCTTTGGGATTAGGACAATATAGGTAAAATTCATTTTATGCAACATGTGGCCAGCTTGTAAAACTGATAGAACGGCCTCACCTACATCATGCCCAACAATATGCCAAAATTTTTGAAAGAAGAACAGGGTACATACCATCAGGTCTTGGTGACTTGGACAGGGGCATTTGGAACAAAGCTTTTCTAACATCCACTAGTGTGTATTGCTACAAGAGATTTCGGTTCATATCAAGTTTGACCAAACCGTCCACTGAGTCCAAGACATTGATGGAAAATAACATGTTTGTATCGCATACAAAACATACGCAGCGGAAAATTAATGGATCTACTTCATTCGCAATTGATAACATACACTATGTAAATTTCAGAATATAAGAATAAGAGAGTGTACCTTGGTGCGGTAAAATTCAAAACCAAAGAGAAGAAGTTCTTGAGAACAGTTTCAATCTTTACTCCAATTCCATTTGATGCCCAAGATGTGTGGTCTCTCAATCAGTTCTATGTGTTTGTTCTAGAGAGGATATGAAGGAGACTCTCCTTTTTTCACTTATATGAACATACAAACCATTTCATTTTAATATAAAATTCTGTATGTTTCTCTTCACATAGCTGATTATTTAATTGGGCTAGCCTTTTGGGCCTTCCCAATTGGGCTTTAGTGTGTGGCTTAGAGTGGGACCAAAAGGGAACAAATAAGACACTAGCTCTAATGGGCCTTGGGCTTTTCTGTCACCTCTTGACAAGTCCAAACTTACCATTAATTATATTTAATACCACTATATAAATATAATTGCACTCTAGGCCTTATTAATAAATTATATCCCAAGACTGTATTATACATGCAACCCCTTCATAAAATATTCGTAGTAATACAAAGTCATGAATATAGATTGCCATTTTGTAAATTACTACATCTTAATTCTTGAGTACCCGGTTTAATCCTTTTAAGTTATTCATCATATATTTATGAAATCTAATTTCATAAATATATACTTTAGTCTTACTAAAGTGGTTAGACCTAACTCTCTGAATAACTGAATCCATTAAACTTATCTTAAGAGAATATTTTATATCTCCGTTAAGAGACTAGGAATTCCATCTTGAGAATATATGTTCCATCAACACTAAATGTGGCTGCCCAACATACTGAAATTTTGACCGTTACTTTAGATCTCACTCCTGATATATCAAAGCAACCTACATTTCATAATCAAGTCCATTATTCTCTCAGGATTAAGAGTTCATGTGAATACAAGTCTTGAGATTTATTATTCAATTGACAGTCGTTAGGAGAATAATAAATCTCACAGCGGTCTAGTTCAATATGTCTTAACTCTTAAAACATTTCTAACTAGAAGTCACCACTTCCATGATCAAGACAAATCATCGTAGTTAATATGTTATAGTCTTCGCAGATGAAATGCCCAATTTCATCACCAACTACGAATCAAAATTCTGAGTTTACAAAAAACTTGTGATCTATATCTTCTGTGACTAAATCACATAAATCACATACTATGCATCTCATGGACTATTTGATAATGTCCGAATATTCATGTTACCATTATTTTAGATAAAAATAAAGCAACTTTATTAAATACAATATTAAGTCATACATCATTTCTCACATAATGTCATACATAATATCGTACATAGCATCATACAATAGGATTTAAGGGCATTTATTCCAACAGACATCTCAAAGCTATTAGGATTGGCCGAAGAGAACAATTCTTGAAAATAACTTTTGGCAAATTGTGCAATCTAATCTTCATCGGTACATCATGCCCCACTGCTTGAAGTAACTCCAAAAATGATTTTTGTGGCAGTGTTAGCTTGCCTGTTGATGGAAGAACTTGGTGTTCTTGTCCCCAGCTAAAAGCCATATTGAACGAGATCGCTACCTCTAAAAAAGCTCATCATGGTACAATATAGCATTAATATCGACTCTAATGGCTTTTATGGTATCAAGATATTCAGCCTTGTTCAAACCAGACTATACTTCCAAGATTTTTTGTTTTTCCTACAGCCTTGACTTCGAGTTCCCCATAGTGTTTTGGCCCCAAACCACCTGTGCTTATTGACACCTTTTGATTTTATCAAACAACCTAAACATTGGGGAGCGATCTAAAGTGGGAGCACCCCCATCCAAATTGAATCATTACCTTACATTTCGGGTGTGAGGCCCATTTTTCTTCAAATCTTTGTGGGAACTTCTTCCTTCTATAAACCTGGTCTAGGTTGTTATGAGTTGTTAGAAGCATCGAAACATGATCAGAGTAAGACACTTGGAGATGGGTGATTCATCAATGGGGGAAAATATCTTTCTATCAATTGTTGCGCAAGCCCTATCCAAACGTTCTTAGATGAAAGCATCACCAAGCCAACCATTTTCCCAAGTAAACATGTTACCATGGTACCCCAAGTCCACCAATCTGCACTATAAGAGAGTAGTTCGAAATCCGTCCATCAGGTTTAATGGTCTAGGAATGCACCCTTGCTTTTCATCCAATGTAAGGATTTCATTAAAGTCGCCCAAACATAGCTAGGGGAGAGAGTGTCTAGTGTGAAGATGCCACAGTAGTTGACATGACTCTTATTTCCTTTGTTCTTCCAGCCACCCATAAAAGCCAATCAAACTCCAAGGTTTAGCAGGGTTGATGAGTATGAGAACATCAATGTGGTTAGGTGAGTATGTTTGCACATGGACATCCTCTTTCACTTTTCATAGCAAAGCCAACCCACCTCTATGTCAGACACTAGGAACGGCCAACATACCCCTGCATGGTAAATTCGCTTAAATTCTTCTCATTTCATCCACAGATTGTTTTGTCTCCATCAAAAACAAAACTTTGAGAGTATTTTCCCTCACTATCTAAGAGAGGACATTCACTGCACGGTGTTTCCCAAGCGCCCAATAGTTCCAACTTAACACTATCATTACGATCAACGGGGCTGATCTTCAGCCTTTACCATTTGAATAAAAAGGTCCTTAGAAAAATCCTTGGTCTTACTCTTCTTAACCCTCACTAGTTCGATTTCGTCATGCTCCCCTCGACTATCCAAATAAAATTTAATCCCAACCTTAAATGAACCAAGCTTACTGTCCGTCGAAACTGAGACAGCACAGCCTTTAAGCCGTTTCCACTTCACCCCATTCCCCAACTATGTCGCCCCAATCTGTTTAGGTATTAAGTTTGTTTGGGTGTCCGTAGCTTGCATGGGCGGAGTTGTACCAACGTGGTCAATGGAGACAAAAAAAAAAAATTTTGGCCCCACCCATGTGATTGCTAGCTTTTACTCTAGATATGATTGACTCTATGCATGTAGAATCATCTATTGGTGTTTAGGGAAAATCATAAGTAATGCCCGAAAGATTTGTGCCCCCTAACCCGTGATTCATGCTATTCGAGATATCATCCCTGTGAGGTATCGTGATTTAAGGAACGATACCTTGTATATCCAGGTTTCCATCTTTTTCACTCACATCACTAGAGACTTCTTGCGGCGAAACCCTAGTGCTTCGTTCCTCCGCCTCCACATGATCATGTCTCGGCAAATTGCATGGCCTCCTTTTATTGCCCTCCTCCCTTCTCCAGTATCTTGCTCTCAGCCACTCCCTATATGGATTATCGTTGCAGTTCGGGTCTCTTGGTCTCAAACAGTCTTTTGCTTCATGACCAAAAAAACCACACCTATTGCATAACCCTACCTTGCATTCATACTTGAAACCTGAGCCCGATCTCCTTCAAGGTTTGCTACCAGCGCTCCCCAATGAATGGGCTTGTCAAGTGGTAACTCCACACGAACCCGAATAAATAATGCCTAATCTGACTTGAAAACTTTACTATCGACTTCAATCACTTGGCCCAAACCCTTCTTGATATCCCACCCTACTTCCTTATTGATTAGATTGAAAGGTAATCCCCATACTTGAATCCAAAGAGGCAGTGAGTTAAAGGTGACTGTCCTAGCCATCATACCCTTCTCCTAACATCACAATACGAGTAAGTGATTGTCAAAACTCCATAGGCCGTTGTCCAATACTCACTTCAATTGGCTCTCCATGGTGAATCTAATCTGGTAAATTCCCTCCCCGACATCGACAATACGAAGGTCATTACCAAACGTCCATACAGACTTCAACGTTGTCTTTGCTACCTTTTGGTTGTACGGCCTAGCTATGAGAAAGCATCCTCATAGGCTAAGAGAACATTCTTCAAGGATTTTTTCTCTCTGGGATGAACGGACCATAAGAACTTCACCCTCCTCCTCCATTAGATTGATCCATTGTAGTCGTTCTATGAAATTAGAGTCTATGGCTTTGGGGTTCACGAAAATAGTGTGCGTGTGCCGTAAATAAAAACAGAAAAAAGAAGAAAATTCCACTATTGGGGTTAGTGGGAAGAAAAGCTCACCCTAAACGAGAGAGAAAAACTCACCCTAGGTGAAAAGGAAAAAACGCCAGAAATTTTACTAGTTAAACTAACTTAAATCTTTTCTTAATCAAATTAATTTTATGATTTTGAGATACATTTCTTTAGATAATTAATTTGCTTCTAATTATAACCATAAAACTTTTGATTTTAAAAGCAAATTTTAATTTCTATGTCTAATTTGATAATACCATTTACATGCTTTGTGAAGAGAGTCAAGTGTTTTTTTTTTTTTTAAATAATTGAGAGACAAGAGTTTATGTAGTAAATAAGGAAACTTAGTGGATTAATTTTTAGGGTATTATTTATTTTATTTTTTTAATAGATACGATAGTATTTCAAATTTATAGTGTTAGCTTCAAAATGATTACATTTTATCATTAAATTAATTAAGAAATCAATTAGTTTTTAATGTAAGCAAGAATTGAATTTTAAATCTTCTATTTAACGACAAAAAACTTTGTCAATTCAGCTAACAGAACTCCCAAATATATATGGGCTGTAGATTGCTTTGTGGATTGGATTTGGATGCATGTCAATATATCTTTGGTCAGGATGTTACTTATTAGTGCACTGTATGTTCAGCAAAAAACCAAAAAAAAAAGAAACTAGTGCACTGTATGACCCTTTTGCAATTGCTGGACCCTGCCCATTGATTGCAAGAAAAAGCGTGGGAAATATTTGGTGTGGCCCTAGCTATGAGACGTCCGGTTCAATCAAATCTCTTTTGATTTTAAATGTGGGCATTTCACAAATGTAGAGGGCTATTTTTCATGGTGTGATTCATTGATTTAGTGAAGTATCAAAATTAAAAATAAAATTCAGAACAATTGGATTTTTAAAGATTTTGTGAGAGGGGGGTAGTAAATACTTACTCTTATTGTGTGATACTGTTAGATTTCAAACACAACAGGAAATTATGTTAAGTTACCATTGTAATTTACAACTAAAATTAACACTTTAGGATATATCTAGCAAGAGTTATTCATTAGAAATTTTTATGGTCCCGTAGTGTGGATGGTAAATTGGTAATCCTGTTTGGAGGGGTATTTATAAACTTCTACATGTCTCTAAGGAAAAGATATAATTGTTTACTAAAAGATGTATCTTATTTATGAAACATGACTCTTTAATAAATTACTAACTTTAATATTTAATTCCTTCTCCAAAAAAAAAAAAAAAAAAATCTTTACTATTTAATTAATTCCCTATTGCAAATTGGTAAGGCAACACAGATCACCAAGTAAAAGTTATTGTATGAGTGACGATGCACCATATTATAGTGTGATTACCTATCACTTTTGTAGAATAAGTAAAAGTTTCTTTCTAAATTAGTTTAAAAAGAAACTCCTCAAACTCCTCATATATCTTTATATTGATTGTGAATTTGCAAAATTTAACCATTAAATTGCAAATTTTTATTATATCATTCATGCTTGCAAAATTTCAAAAGATCAAAAATCAATTGCCATGTTATTAAAAAAATGTTAAAATTTCAAGTTTTTGTGATCTAAAATTGTGTATAAAAATATGTTTATTGATTGAATAGTAAATAATGTTAGGACATATGTGTTTCACTTGTTAAGAACATATGTCATTCTTTTATGTAATTGGCTAATCCTTTGACAAAACGCACTTTACTTGTATTTGGGTAGATCTAGGTGTTTTTAATACTTCAAGAAACAAGGTTTCAAGATCAAGTGTTAAAGCCATTCAAGTCTATCTAAGAGACAAACTGAATAGTGCAAATTCATTAAAGCTCGACAGTTGCATCTATCGAGCTTAAGAAAGCTGTTTCAGCCCGTGTGATCGACACCTGCTTGATAACTCCTATCTGTCGGGGTTTAAGAATTTCAAAATTCTGATCTGATTTTCTTGGGATCCATGAATATGTCTTTGGGCCTTCCTTTCTCTTAACCCTAGATAAATAAAAGAATTATTTTAAGGGCCGTCAAAGAGTTCACAAGTTGCACAAACATTGAGCAAAGTCTGTTCAAGCAAATTGTGACCAGAGACAAAATTTTGTCCTAGTTCATCTCTTGTGAAGAAGTTACTGTGTATGTGCACCGTAGGGTTTTGTGACTAAGCATCTTCTTTGAACGTTTTTAGACCCCTTAAAACACAACCAGATTAACCTAGTTATTTAGCCAAGTGATTAACTTAGGTAAATTATGCAGTTCTAGGTTAACACATATAGACATATCACGTAAAGTGCGAAAAATAAAGAACGCACAATATGATAACTCAGAAAAACCAAACCGGTAAAAAACTTGGGAAGGATTTAACCTAGCTATCCTCAAAGTAAAACAAAATTCACTATGAAAGAATTAAAGTTTGTACAATAGCGACTTAGACCACTAACATCCTATTGCTACCTCAAGTAAAAAACTTACTACCACAACCACGTGATAGTTCTGAGTCCACGAACTACTTCTTTCTTAAATTCACAGCAAGCACAAGCGCTCCTTCTTGTATATCTTTAAGTTCTTGAATCTGCAACTGAATGATCACCAAACTCTTGACATCAATCTTGAGTTTGGAAATCCTAAGTGTATGTGAAGGCAAACACCTGTAGATCTCACAAAAGATTCACACACAGCATAAAGAACTCTTCTAAAACGTGGCTAGGGTTTTCCCTTTTATACCTAGGGCAAAACATAAAACCCTACATGTCAAATCGAGCTTGGGCTGAATTGAAAAATTCTGCGGAAAAATTAATATGCACGACTTTCGATCGGTCGAGTCTAATTCTCGATCGATCGAGCCAAGCAGATTTACACAGTAAATCCTGCAGAACACTCGATTCCAACTTTACATATAAACACACTTTGAGCAAGTCTAAAAAAGACTAAAACGTTTTAATCATGGTTTGTCAACATTACAAAATGAAATTCTAATACATTAGTTCTTAATTTCTTAGAACTTAACAAACTCCCCCTTTGGCAATTCGTGACAAAACACAAACTAAACAAAATGCTCAAAATTTACATAAAAACAACCCATTACAAAAACATAGCCCAACATAACAAATTCAACCTAACCACTATCTATCAGTTGCAAGTGTAGACAACAGCACGACTGAATCAACCTATATATTCCTGTAATACTTAACAAACGTATAACCGCATGTGTGGAAAATACAAGTAAAATAAAAATAACTTCTTAATTTCACATAACATAACAATAAAGACATATATCATGAATAACTCATAGATATAAAGTAATAAACAATGTGAAACAAGAAATATATACAATCAATGTATCTCCCCCTAGCATGAACAACCAGTTAGACCCCTTAAAACACAACCAGATTAACCTAGTTATTTAGCCAAGTGATTAACTTAGGTAAATTATGCAATTCTAGGTTAACAAATATAGATCATATCATATAAAGTGCGGAAAATAAAGAACACATGATATGATAACTTAGGAAAACCAAACCGGTAAAAAACCTAGGGAGGATTTGACCTAGGCTATCCTCAAGGTAAAACAGAATTCACTATGAAAGAATTGAAATTTGTACAATAGTGACTTAGATCACTAACATCCTATTGCTACCTCGAGTAGAAAACTTACTACCATGACCACGTGACAGCTCCGAGTTCACGGACTACTTTTTTCTCAAATTCACAGCAAGCACAAGCACTCCTGCTTGTATATCTTTAAGTTCTTGAATTTGCAACTGAATGATCACCAAGCTCTTGACATCAATCTTGAGTTTGGAAACCCTAAGTGTATATGAAGGCAAACACCTCTAGATCTTACAAAAGATTCACACACACAACATAAAGAACTCTTCTAAAACGTGGCTAGGGTTTTCCCTTTTATACCTAGGGCAAAACATAAAACCCTACATGTCAAACCGAGCTTGGGCTGAGTTGGAAAATTCTGCAGAAAAATCAATCTACACGACTTTCGATCGGTCGAGTCTAATTCTCGATCGCTCGAGCCAAGCAAATTTACACAGTAAATCCTGTAAAACACTTGATTCCAACTTTACATATAAACACACTTTGAGCAAGTCTAAACAAGACTAAAATGTTTTGATCATGGTTTGCCAACATTACAAAATGAAGTTCTAATACATTAGTTCCTAATTCCTTAGAACCTAACATTCTTAATTTTCATCATCTGGATGAACTGAAGAACTTTGCAGCCAACAAACTTCTCTAGTTGGTGATTGAAGTCGCATACTGAGATTCGCGCAATTGTTAGTCACGTACTTAGAAATCATGCATCAAAAGGAGAAATTGTCACTACAGGACAAGTCCAATTGGGTATTTGGGTAAAGGTTCAATTGTAGATTTGCATAAGGTACTGAAATTCCTTTACTTGTAACCTCTTGTTGTAATAATAGTGGAATTTCGAGAGTAATGACCTTAAAATCACCCGGTGGGGTTTTTGCCGTGTAGGTTTTCCCCATTCGTAAACAAATCACCGTGTCAATTTAATTTCCGCTGCATACTTAGTTTAATTGGTGATTTGTTTGTGCTACCATGCCCATTGCATGTAATTGAACCTAAAGAATTTACTTGGCTAAATTAATAGGTTAAATTCATCACAAGAGGTCAATACGATTTTGGCCTATCAAATAACATCTAATTTAAATAAAATTTTATATGTATTTTAAAAACATAAAAAATATGAAATTCAATAGTTAGATTTTTGAAATTCATACTAAAAAAAGATGTATATGAGAAATTTGAAGAATTTTTTTCTAAACTAATTTTGAGAGAAACTTTGTTCACTTTTATATATATTAACAATTTTTCCATCATCAATTCCCCTTATAATAAGATTTTTTTTTTTTGGTTTTTTATCTTTGAATGTACGTAACAAATAAATTTAAGAAACCAAAGGACTCCAAAGCTGTTGCGTGAGTAATCTAGTGTAATAAACGTGGACGCTCATTATTATATTTGCTAATGTCGAATTTGCCATCATCAGTACTATATTGACCACATGATGGTCCTTATAAAATAACAGATTAAATTTCTTTTTTATCTTATACAGAAACAAACAAGAAATAATAGAAGTTTATGAGAGTTAGAAATTAGAATGACACAAATTGTGGAGGACAAGGTAGGGCGAATGACTAATTTGGAGAGACAGTTAGGTGGCTAATTACAATTTCATTTCTGACACGCGAACATTATTGCATAGTACAGGAGATCCAACGGAATAGGGATGAACACGTGTCAAGATTAGAGTGCATAATTGTCAAAGGCCACCAAACGTAGGTGTCAATAATCTAAAACAATATTTTAAGACAAGAAGCCTTAATCCCAAATTTTTAAGATCAATTTATGGATTTTAGTATATTAGTTAGGATCGGTCATATATATGTATTATTTTTCTCAACTATATTTATTTACAACCATATTTTCTATTACTTTCCTAATTATAGATAAAAAAATTTTTATAATTTCTACTAATATTATTTTGAGTCTTTTTTAACTTCTTTTTTTTTTTTTTTTTATTCTCTCAACTAGATCAACTCATTCTTTCTTAATAATATATTATTCATTCTCTTATAAATATAACTAACTCATCTCCAACGACTCTCTCTCATATTTTTTTTTCATTAATATGAGCTATCATTATCTATGGATTTCCCTATTTTGAATCTTAAAAAAAAAAAAAAAAAAAGTATTTCTCCGCATTACCCCCACTCTACAATGACACACCTACGTAAAACGTATTGATAATGTATATTATATAAAATATAGTATATAAAATAACAAAAATAACCCTAAAAATTAAATGAAAGAAAATGACAGGTCATCTTCTAAGAATAAAAACAGTGTCGTGTCTTGGTTCATGTCCGGTCCCCGTCCTATGGGACCAAAATAGCAATTTACGGCCCAAGTGTTCGAACACGAACGGTACAGTTCTCTATTGCGGTTCACATGAATAGTCCATTTCTCAATGAGCTCTCTATGTCTTCATGGGCTCCAAGCCTCCACCAAAGGATCTCTCTCTCTTTGCTCTTCACTTCTACCACTTACCACTGCCATGTAGGCCAGATTACACTACATTTTTTTTCTTTTAAATTATTAGTCATCATCATTTATTTTCTATGAAAACTTTATTTCATATTTTCATCACCATAATTAAGATGAAAATGAACCTGTTTACTATTGCTTTTTCCTTATTTAAGTCAAAATTGATCGAGTATAATAGCTTTAGATTGACTCGATTAGTGACTTTTATAATATGCCTTTTAAGTAAACTTTGTGTAAAGGACATCAACTCTACTTGATGTTGAGTCAACAGTCAACACATCAAATTGAGCTTTCATACACAAATTGAGTTTTCTCGTTTTATTATTTGATATTAAGTTAGAATGAGTTGACAAGGACCTCTACATCAAGTCTTCAACCAACATTTCTCTCCTAATTGAAGGAATAGAGAGATCACACATCTCAATAACTTAAAAACAAAAAATAAAATTTAGAATAACTACACCATGACAATAATTGAGACAAAATTAATTTTATATATTTATATTTGATTTAACATCTTCACCTATTTATTTTAGTTTTTTTTTTTTGGGGGGGGGGGTCTATTTGGCTTATTTGGGCACGTACAACTTTTTGAAGTCATTTTTCTTAAATACAATTGTACTATTAGACTTTTTTTATTAACAAAGTAAGCTGACCCAAATAGACATTAAGTATAAAAGTTAAGTTGAAATGAATGTGACCAACTAAATAAAATAAACATATGATGAATTATATAAATTATCTGATGATTACAAGGAGATCATCAATTGTCATAAACTTAAATGTAATTTAGTCATAGAAAAAATTATGTTATTAAAGAAAAACATCAAAATATATGAGAATATCTTCTTCTTTTTTTTAAGTCTTCAATTAAAAAAACTATACAATTGGAACCATACATGCAAATTTTTCTCTATTCTTAAAAAATTAGTTAACATGTTATAATTTTTTTTTTCTAATCAAAAGCCTCTTAAAATGGGATTCAAAGTTTTATTTTTATGGATTCCCCTCCCCCAACTCACCTTTTGTACAATTAAGGTTAAAATGTAAAATCTACATTCTAAATTTGACTAAAATTTATTTCAGTACTTTAACTTAACTTCCATTCAATTGAATCCTCTAAATTTCATATTTATTCAATTTTAGGTCTTTCGTCCAATTCCAAAAAAATAATGGCCATTAAGTATGCAATTAACTAATAGAAAAAAATTGAAAAACAATTCTCATATAAAAAATTCATGTGAGATGGTAACACCAAAGGTTTTCATGGCCTTACGGGAGTATAATTTAGGAGTCATCTGTAGTGTTTAGGTTCATATGCTATGGATTTCAACTTTTGTGACAAATGAAACTTTGAAACATTTTTTCAGTTAACTCTATAAGATTAATCTCACTCAAATCCTATTTCTTTCTTATAAATCCAGCTTTGTTTTTTTATTGTAGCTATCTTTTGGCTACACCATGGAAGATGCTTTGACACATCTTCAAATGTGCTGACTTTGTTTTACAAATATAGGAGCACGATAGTAGGTTGAGAAGTTTCTTTTAACATATATCTCACTTTTTTCTTGGATTACATGTTTTAGAATACTTCAAGTTTAAATATTTTAAGAATAAGTAACTTTATTGGTTGAGTTAATTATAACGTACTACTCTGGTGTGGAATTAAAAAAAAAATACTACTTTTTATATATTTTGTTTATAGTTGATTTAATAATTCTATCAAGAAAATAAGAAAGTAGGAATTAACACATGTCACGGTAGAGAGACGTGTCCTTTTTTTGGTCACATATTATCATCCAAACAAGTTTAATGCCCAAGCAAAGTCAACAAAAAACTTTAAGATATCTAGTTAGGAAAAAAAAAAAAGAAAAAGAAAAAAAAAGAGTCTTCAATTCATTTCAGAACAAACTGTACAATAAGAACCGTACATGGAATTTTTCTCTACCCCTGAAAAAAAAAAAAAAAAAAAAAAAAAAAAAAAAAAAACGAAAAAAGGAAAAGAGCCTTAGTTATAAGCAATCTCTGGGGACCCGAAACAACGTTGCTTTCGCAATACTTCAAATGGCTGAGAAGTAATCTCTCAGAGACACAGAAACAGAGAAACAGGAAAAAAAAAAAAAAAAAACACTCAGAAAGAAAGAAACTGATTGACCGCCATTGAAGCACCTGTCCCTCATATACTACTACTCCTTGTATTATATATCAACCAACATTTCAACGCTCCTTTCCCCATTCTCTCTTCAACTCCATTTCCCTCGTACGACAACATACAATACTACTGAGATTAATTAGGCCCTAAAATTTCTCAATTTGGAAACTTTTATTCAATTATTGAAGTGTTCGATTGAAATTTCAAGTGATTGCAGCTCTCAATGGAGCCAAATTCAGCAAGCTATGTGCCCGGATCCTGCCCAACCCGACCCGAACCCGAGGAAACCGGACTCGAATTCCTCCAATTCCGCGACGAAATCCAGCGGCTCATGACCGTGCCGCCGGAGAACGCGAGCTCCTTCACGGCGCTTCTGGAGCTCCCGGCCACTCAGGCCATGCAGCTCCTCCACAGCTCGCCTCACTCCGCCGGCGGCGGAGGCGACGAACACAAACCCTACTCCTCCTCCTCCTCCTCCTTCACCAACGGCAATCTCACCTTCCCTTCCAACAAAGCCCTAATCGAACGCGCCGCCAAGTTCTCCGTCTTCGCCGCCGCCGAGATCTCGCCGGAAACAAGCTCAGGACCGTCGAATTCAAGCGCGAGTTTGGACAAAGTAAAGACCGAACCAGCGGAGACCGATTCAAACCCTGACCCATCAAACAAGACTCAGACTCAGAAGTTGGCGAAGAGAAAGGAACGCGAGAAGAAGGTAAAAATAAATCTCCGGTAATGGCTTTTTGGTAATTTTAGTGTGAAGCTAAGTCTAATTTGGGGAAAAAATTGAAATTAGGGCAAAGAGAGTGCCAAAAAAAGCAAGAACGAGGGCTGTGAAGATGCAGAGAAGCTTCCTTACGTCCACGTCAGAGCTCGTCGTGGTCAAGCTACGGATAGCCATAGCTTAGCAGAGCGAGTTAGTATTACTATTATTCTCTTTAAATCTTAATTAATCAATCATAGAACACTAGTTAATCAAATCAAGTACTTATTTTTGTTAATTAAAATTTTGGAAAGGCGAGGAGAGAGAAGATTAATGCTCGGATGAAGCTTCTTCAGGAACTGGTCCCCGGGTGCAGCAAGGTTTGTTTTGTGATTATTATTATTATTTTATTGGAATATACATTAAGGAAGGTTAGTTAATTAGTTCTTGTCTTAATCATTCTTATTTGGTTGGTTAATCATTTGATTCTGTTATGACTTGATGAGTGTCTCTTTTTCTAATGTGTCCGAATTGTCTCTAAAAAGTTCGATTATGTTACGTTAGTATGACTTAAGGTGCAGAGAAACTTGTGCGATAAAGGTGCCGAGAACTTAAAAAATTGAATAATTTTGAAAATTTCTAATAGTGCCTAATAGAAGCTCAAACATCAAGGTGGTTTTTATTTATTTTTATTCAAGTAATGTTACAATGACAACAATATTTTTTCTTTTCTTTTTTTTTTTGTTGACAATTGACCTTATTTTTTAAAAGAGTGGCTTTAGACTTATTAAACTTGTATCATGCGGTTTAGTTACTGGTATGTCACTGTCACCTTTTCACAAAGGTAAAGTGGTTACTTTTGTACCAAGAAAAGTGTAGGCGGTGTCAAAAGTGGCATTCTCGTAACTCCACCTCTGGCGGTTGGTTAATAGTCCATATCAGAGGTTAATTTTGTCATTGCATTAAAAAAAATTATTCAATTCATTTGGTTATAATTTCCATTTCATTTTCTGTGACTTTGACATTTATCGCAAATCTCAAAAAATTTATTGGGGTCGGGCCGGGTTGTTCAAATTTGATAGACTAAAAGATTCTAGTTACGACATATATAATGACGTAAATGCCCTTCACGGGTTAGGCTGTGGAATTTTAGCCAGGCGAATATGCTGTAGCTGGAAGCTGCTTTTGAAGCACCGGGGGTGGGAGACAAGAAGTTGGACATTTTTTTTAAATATAAATAATTTTATAAAAATGTATGTGGGTCCCATATACAAGGGAAAGTTTGATATACTTGTGAGGTGCACGGTACAATCACCTCTTACCAGTTTGGTATCCATCCTCAATCTGATGACGAAAAAAGGGGTGACAAAAGAACAATATCCATTTACAAACTTATCATGTATGTACCAAAAGCCTACGCCTAACTAAATGGAGAGACGTGATGTGATAGTCCCATATGCAAATTTATTTTATTGAGTTCAAACATAAGCCAAATCCACACCTTCATGCTTTGTTTTAACTGATGATAGGCATAGCAGGAACTTGAGTCTTTCCCTGCTGCTCCATCCATAAACTGACCCAAAGTTTGCTAACACACTGGATGGTTGAAAAATGAGCTAGATTTTTTGAAAATGCCATGCTTTCCATTTAGAAAGTTACTACAATAATATTTTCTATGCAGATTTCAGGTACAGCATTGGTTCTGGATGAAATTATCAACCATGTACAGTCGCTACAACGTCAAGTTGAGGTTGGATTTATGCATCCCATATGCTAAGATATAGTTTTAACAATTGTTTGAGAAGGTTTAAGCTTGAAATGAACTTTGTTGGGGCAATTTCGTGATAAGGTTTAAATGTGGAATAGCTCCCCCACCAAAAAAAAAAAAAAAATGAGTGGAAAAAATTGTAAAAGAAGAGGAGAGAGATATTGAGATGTCTTGACACGGATAACATTTGCTACTTAATTAGTTAGGTGGGTTATATAAATTGGTGGGTTTTTCAGTCATCACCTTACAGATTTATGAGGCTTGAAAATTCAGACTGACTTGAATATATGTTCATATTTTAGTTATTTATGTCCACTTTAGTTATTAAATTAGATTAAATACATATCTTTTTCTTCGTCAACTTGGAGTTCATGAGGCACGTGAACAGTGAAACGAAGCTTGTGAAATGAATTTAAACTCCATATAAGTTTGAATTTAAACTCCATATTTTAGTTATTTTTCCTCCATACAGATGGTGTTAAAATTTTATAGTAGTAATGCTTGAATTATCCTGTACTGGTTTGATCTTCTGATTGAATAATTCTTTGGTTTCAGTTGTTATCAATGAGGCTTGCAGCAGTGAACCCGAGAATTGATTTTAACTTTGACAGTGTATTTGCTACGGAAGTAAGTGTGCAAACTTCTTTATCTTTATCACCCTTTTTAGCTTTTGACTTTTTGGTGAAAAAAAAAAATGTGGTTTGGCAATGAGTGTACACTTTATCTAGTAGGTGAGTTAGGATATAAATATATTTTAATTCAAATTTGGCTCATTATAGACCCACCCAAGATCTTAATTGGTTGTTTCCACCATTATTATGTGCCAGGACAGTTTGTCAGAATTGGACCACCTATTCTATATCCTATCTTTCTCCATTCATACCTTTCCCTGTTCATTAGAATGGGATTGATCACAAGCAGTTACCATTAGCCAATTTAAGTTTCTTTATCTGCTGTCATTATTTTAGTGGTATTCCTGTAACAGTGGATCCGAACTTAAAGGTTAACACAGTTATGGTGGGTAGACTGCAATTTATGTAGTTTAATCATATCATTATATAGACAAAGAAATTAAGAAATTTGTGTGTACACATGCCATAAAAATTAAAATTTTCTTTTACTCATAACTCATAATTCATGCAACGCCAACTAAGGAACTGCGTAGTCACTGATTGAAATGTATAAAAGTAGTATCACCAGCTTACCCCTCTACTACTGGAATCCTTGAATAGTGAATACTCTTGAGTTGAATGGTTGGGATGATGTGATTGGCATTGTACAAGTCCTAGAGGCTTTGTTGTGGATCATCGGATAATAATTAGTGCTGATGAACCCCGTTGTAGTTAATATATTATAGGGTCTCCAGTTTTCCTTGTTTAGCTTAGAGTATTTTGATTCACTTACTTTAACAAAGTTCGTAAATTTATGGAGCAAAACCTCCTTTAGTTTAACATTGGAGCTTTATCCTTATTGCATATCGCTAATTGTTTCTCTTCTCCAGGGTGGACCTTTAATTGACAGTAACATCCCCAGCATGGTTTCTCCTCTAATGTGGCCAGAAAACCCATTCACTGGAAACAGACAGAACTTTCAACAGCAATGGAATTTTGATGCACTTCAGCAACCACTTTGGGGGAGGGAAGAAGAAAACCGTACTTTCATTACTCCAGAGAACTCACTTTTGAGTTATGACTCCTCAGCAAATTCAGGTAGATTAGGTTCGGCATAATCAGGCTGAATATCACCCCTCCTAAATTGACATCATTAAAACTTTTTCAACAACCATTAGTGACAGGATTATAATGAGAAATTATAGGGTTTTTTATTAATGAAGAAAAAATTTGAGAGATAGCCTGCTATCCTTCCCTCTCAAATAGTACATATTGGTGCTTAAAGTATATTTTAGTAAATGCAAACCACTTGACCACTTGAAAGTGGGTCATTACATCTATTCTCGGTATCACAGTAATATGGAAATTTTATTGCATAGAATAATTCTTTCTAGCAGTTATGAAAGTGAGGATTATATGGAAGCATTGTACTGATGATTTCGTTAACATTTTAAAACATTGATTCCATAACAAAAAAGCTACGTACTCATCCTTTATTTGGAGTAGATAAATGGATAATAGAGAACATTTGATTTTTAGATTCTTGATTGTCTTTGCTTCCTCGTCATATTCTTAAACCATAAGTGCTGCATCATTTTATATGACAGCCAAATAAGTTTGTCACCAAACTAAGGATCGTTATTAGTTATTACCCTTAGTGGTGCATCATTTCGTAAGATGAAGTTGAAAGCATATTCTGGGTTTCATTTTGCAAGAAGAGAAGTTTAAATATTATATTCTTTTCGTTTCTACCCTGGCATTATTTTAACATAAAATTTATATGTTGCAGCGTCACTGCATTCAAATCAGTTGAAGATGGAGCTGTGAAAAGTCATAGTGAAGTTGTACCAGTAGCTAGTAGTGTATATATCCATATAGTATTAGCAGTTTAGCAAGAAGTAGAGTGAAGGCGCCAACATTCATGGTTCACCACATGGGTTTTCATGCGTCTTCTATTTGTCAGTCAGTTTGGAAACCCAGACTTCCCTCGGCTAGAGAGGATGATAAATTTTCGGAAATGTTATTCTTAGATATTATTTATATCTTACTATATATACTAACTTTGAGGATCACTCAATCTAATACTTGGTTTTATGATGATTGGTAATTACTGTTGTAAACCATTGAACAAACTTCCGCTTAACTATTATGGAAGTCAGCTTCTTTCTTCATTTGTCTGGTGTCAACGTATCTGCATTTATTATGAAGACAAGCCTTGTGCTAAGCACAGGCTATTTATTTAGGTCATGAATAATGTGTAGTGCATCTTTTCTGGCTCTTCTCCTTCGTTTCTTTTACATGAATTCCCCGTATTAATCTCAATGTGCATCATAGCATGCTAAACTTGTCTTAAATCCTGGGTTCCATGATCTGACACTATGTAGGATTATAAGCAAAACAACTGGGTTCATTCTCGTTTCCCTTACGTATTAGTTGAAGAAATTTTTTTTTTTTTTTTTTTATTAAGTTTGATTTCAAATACGTTTGGAGTTAACTTTTTTAACTAATTATGTAGCAAATTTTAAGAATATATATCGAGATGTATTATTAAAGGAGATAGGTTCAAGTTACACCTTGTTTTTACATCGCAGATTTTTAAAGAATCTAATGGTTAAAAAAAACACCATTAAATACTATTACTTTTTACCTTATTACCTAATTAATACCAGCATTCTCTCTCTCATTATTTATTACTTTCCACCAAATAATATTTTCTTCAACACAATCTAACAAGTATATATATATATATATATATATATATATATATATATATATATATATATGCTTTCCACCAAATAAGGGTGCTATTAACAGGGAATCCAAATTTTCTGTCCCACTTTTTCTGCTCCACATTATACTCCACCAATAAATGCTTACCATGTGTTAACGTAATTAATTAAATACTATCATTATTGATTTATTAATATTACCACTATTAATTAATGGTAGTATTTAATTAAGTTAACACGTGACAAGCATTTATTGATGGAGTATAGAGTGGAGCATGAAAAGTGGGACAGAAGATTTGGACTCATTAACGGGTGTTGTACAGCACCTGTTAATGTGATAAATTTTAAAATAAGCCATTCACATTTTTTTAGGGATATAAAAAAAACTAAATATATATTAAATATGTGTCAGTTTAAGTGGAGTATTGAAGAAACCAAAATACACGTTTGCCAATTTTCAATGCAAGTTAAATTTGTGATAGATCATAAAGGAACTATAGCTTGTTTATTAACAGGTGCTGCCTGGCACTTGTTAACAAAGTCCAATAATATATATATGCTATGTTAAACATTTTCAAACTTCAAAAGTTCCAACCTTTTTGAAGTAAATAAATTTCATTAAACTTTTTAATAAACTTAGGCTAGAAATTTCGGGTAATTATTATTTTTTTTTTCCTCTCTCTTTCAAATCTCCTGAAATGTATTTAAAATTGTTCCGAATGGCAAAGCACAAACAAAACTCAGCCAAGTTTCCTTGCACGACTTGACTAGCTTAAATAATAAATATAGTGAAAATGGGAAACCAATTTTCTTTTCTCTTATTCCCCCAAACCCCACTATGAAGAAAGATAATTATTTCTTAAGATACCATATCCATATGCAACTCAGAACAAAATACATATGCTATGTTAAATATTTGAAACTTCCAGGTTCCAATTTGTTTCAAGTGATTGAGTTTTATGGAAAGTTTCAATAGTTAATACTCTATAAAAATTTCAATGAGACACCTGTTAACAAAAGATAAGTAATTTGTTAAAGTTTGAAAACTGAGAGATGTGAGTTGAGTTACAAGACTCTTGATCAAATTACTCTTGTTCTAAATTGAATATAATACATGAATAATTCAGCCAAATTTCCTTGCATAATGTGTCAAGCTTAAATAAGAAATGTTGTGAAAATACGAAACCAATTTTCCTAATCTTATTTTCTAACCCACGATGAAGGCAAATATTTATTTCATAAGACGTACATAATAAATATTCATGTGTTGTTTACTCCATTCTTTAGTCTAGTGTATGATAGGCTCAAATTTGAAGTTTTTTTTTTAAAGTTTATTTATTTATTTTAAGGAGCAAGTTGAAAGTTATTTGTTGACTCTTGTTTGGGATAGTTTTGTGAAATCAACGAAAATGTGATTATTTTTCAATTTTTTTTGTTAGATTGTGTTGAAGAAAATATTATTTGGTGGAAAGCAATAAATAAGGAGAAAGAGAATGCTAGTATTAATTAGGTAATAAAGTGAAAAACAATAGTATTTAATGATTTTTTTTAACTATTAGATCTCTTAAAAATCTATAATGCAAAAATGTGTGTAAGTTTATAAGAGTTACACAAGGTGTAACTTGAATTCATCTCTATTTAAAGTTTTAAACAAGTCATATGATTCATTATAAAATTCATGTGACTAAAATTATATATAGATGATTTCTTCAGCTGTTACATAGTAACTAACTTGGAGCAAAATTACTCGAAAACATGTTTGGAGCCAAACATTATTATTATTATTATTATTGTTATTGGGTTGGCCACACCACACTGTTAGAGATATTATAGCCTAGAAGGACCAAATTCATTAAAATTATTTAAATGTAGATTAAACAAAATATATCTTCATATTACTTTTAATATAAGCACTACTACAACTTTAGGGATAGTCTAGGCTTAACTCAAAATATAGAGATAGAACTAGTTGAGGGCATGGCCCCCCAGATTTTTCAAAAATTATGGTTAGTATATATGTATTCTCAAAAAATTTCAAATGTACCCCAAAATATATACATTTGGCCTACCTCCTCCAAAAATATTTACAAATTGACCCAATAGACACAAAAATAAAAGATATCTGCTGTTTTTTTTTTTTTTTTTTTTTTTTTTGCTAAATGTATCTGCTGGTTCATCCTTTGCCTATGATTAAAAAAAAAAAATCCTCTGATCAAAACAAACCCAATTATTCCAAGAATAATAAGAATAACCTCTAGATAAACCAAAATTTAAAAAAAAAAATTAAACATATAACATGATCTTTAATTATGTCGGCAAATATTGGATTGTAATGTTATAAGGTGATAAAATTTGAAAATTCCTCAAACTTTTTTTGGTTTATACTTTGGGCCTCCCTAAGCTTGAAATTTCATTAAAGAACTAACTAGCTAAAGTGGCAAAAGTAGCGGCTAAAAAGCCTACAAAAATACAATCCAGTAGTAACCAAATTAACAAGGGATGAATTTTTTTTTTTTTTTTTTTGAGAAACCAGACTGGAAGTCCAGACAGGGCAAATATATTATATAATAAGATATATTTTAATATAAGCGCTATAATGGACCCGATCCATCGAATGTTGAGTTACTAGAAGTAGATGATCTGTTGCTTTGTGGTGTGGACGGACGAGCAAACCGACGGGCCCATATTGGAATCATTGTGGACCAGACAGATCTGTCATGCCTGATTGGGCTCGGCAAGATAAGCCGCAAAATTTCTAATCAAAATTGTTCTCCATCTTACTCTCTTTATTTTTATTTTTTATTTACAAAAGTCCAGACTTCTGTGAACTTGTGCAGAACATAATTTGAAGTGTTCTTTTGTCAATCACATTGCTACCAGAACATTCAAGCAACTACTTCACTGTTGTTGTGAACTTTTTTCTTCGCCCTACGGGGCCATTTTAAAAAGGAAAAAAAAAAAAAAAAGCCTTGTGAGAAGTTTTGAGGGTATATTTTTAACGGCAAGATGAAACCGATGCTTTGATGCCTAATTAGTATTTAGGAACTAGCTCTCTACAGAAGATAATGCTGAGTGTAATTTTTTTTTTTTTAAGAAAAGTAATTCTAGTACCACATATTTTTTACACACTTTATTATAATTGTCGTACTTGATAGATTGTAAGTAGTGAAGATAAAATGATGAGTCCATATAATCTATATATATATATATATATATTATATAATAATAGGCAAAGTAGAGAGAAAATTCAATTAAATTTCAAATTGGAATTAAATTAGAGTCTAATTTCGCGACATGTGTCTCATCTAATCTAAAATTTTAAATTTTTGTGCCAAATTAGTTCATTTAGTATAGAAAACGAGGAGTCCAATATAATAAAGCATAAAATACATAATCATATATAACTAAAAAAAATTTAAATTTATAAGTCATCTATATATATATATATATTACTAGGTAAAGTTTAGAAAAAATTGAATTAGAATTTAAAATTATAATCTAATTTTGCTATGTGGGAATAATAGGTAAAGCTGAGAGGAACTTAAATTAGAGTTTTAATTTTGTGCCATGTGTTCTAAATTATTTGTGGGGTACAGAAATTCCAATAAGGTAATTGCGCCACGTGTCATACCCATGGGCAAGAGGGGTCATTATCATGCCGAGGAGGTCACACCCTCGGACAGTAAGGCCACGTCAGTAGCAAGTCACCAGAGGAGGTTCTACTGTAGAAAAGAGTTTTGGGGAAAAAGGTTAGCACTGACATAGCTAAAGGGATGGTGGTTGCCACCACATTTAGGCTCCGTTTGGTGGGGCATTTTCTAAATAAAAACTAGCGTTTTTGATCAAAAACGCTTGAAGCTATGCGTTTAGCATTACATTTTTTGAAAAATTGCATTTTTAAAAACTTTGAAAATTCACGTTTGCGAAACACAATGGCGGATAGCTTTTTAAAAACCTAGGTAAAAACGCAACTATCATAATCTGTTGAAGCTTGAAATTCCTAAAATAACCTCACAAATACTAAAGTGTTGCCTGCTACCTTGCTATCTGTTAAGGTTTTTCCTAATGGATTAAGCAGAGAATGATGTTGGTCACTTCAAGGAGATCTGACCTCCATGGGAGAGAGAGAGAGAGAGAGAGAGAGAGAGAGAGAGAGAGAGAGAGAGAGAGAGAGAGAGAGAGAGAGAGAGTGTGTGTGTGTGTGTGTGTGTGTGTGTGAGTGTGTGTGTGTGTGTGTGTGTGTGTGTGTGTGTGTGAACTGAATGAGTATTATTCACAATGCCTATCTGTTACAAGCTTTTACCCCTTATACCCGTGGAGCCTTCTAACTAACCCCACTAATTACCTCCCAGTATTACTATTGCTTAACCACTCATCCTTTTATTAACAAATGTAACAAACATTAACCCATAGTAACTAACAAGTAACCCATAGTAACTAACTATCTGTTACAACTAATATAGCACAATTGTGTAATTACAACCCAATGACATAGATTCCTAACATTACCCCTCCCTTTCATAGCACCTTGCCCTCGAGGTGAGGGAAAGAGAGCTGCAACTGATGTAGAGACTCCTAGGTTGCATCTTTAGGTGAGGCACCTAACCACTGCACTAACACTTCAGTTTTGACTCTAAATCTCAAGGACTTACTCCTGTTCTGCAGAATTGCAACAGGTTAAGTATACACTTGCCCTGAATCATCAACTGGAGGCAAGGTAGGTAAGGGTGTTACATGTTGACCCAATTTCAACTTCAAACAAGACACATGGAAAACAGGGTAAAGCTTTGATTCTAGGGGCAGTTCCAACGTGTAAGACACACTTCCAATTCTCTGTAGCACCTTAAATGGTCCAAAATATCTTGGAGACAACTTCCACCTTCCTTTGGAAGCTAGTGACCGTTGCCTATATGGTTGCAACCTCAGGAAAACCTAATTCCCCACTGTAAAAGACCTCTCTTGCCTATGCTTATCTGCTTGTGTCTTCATCCTACCTTGAGCAGCAGCCAAATGATCCCTTAAGATGTTCAGAATAGCCTGCCTTTGACTTAGCAAGGAATCTAGAGCAGCCACCCGAGTTGTGCCAGGAACATAACTTTGGAGCTTAGGGGGAGGAAAGCCATACAAAGCCTCAAAAAGGGTTAGCTTCAGACTGGTATGGAATGAGGAATTAAACTAGAATTCTGCCAAAGGTAACCAAGAAGCCCACTGGTGAGGTCTATCACTGGTAAAAGCCCTCAAGTATTGTTCTAAGCACTTGTTCACAATCTTAATTTGCCCATCTATTTGAGGATGATAGGCAGTGGACATGGCCAAAACAGTGCCTTGTAGTTTAAATAGCTCTAACCAAAACAAAGAAGTAAAAGTGGCATCTCTGTCACTGATAATGGAAGAAGGCATTCCATGTAATTTGAAGACATGTTGCATGTAGAGAGAAGCAATTTTGGCTGCACTATATGGATGTGAGACAGGGACAAAATGCATATACTTAATTTGTCCACCACCACCAAGATAACTTCAAACCCCATAGATTTAGGAAGGCCCTCCACAAAATCTAAGCTCACATCAGTCCAAGGAGTATTAGGAATAGACAATGGTTGAAGCAGGCCAACTGGAGAAGAGGTATCAGACTTGATCCTCTGACAAGTATCACAATCTCTGATAAATTTCTTGAGGTCAGTCTTCATCCCTTTCTAATAAAAATCACTCTTAGCCCTTTGATAAGACTTTAAGAACCTAGAATGACCTGCTAAGGGGCTGCTATGGACATGATGCAGAAATTGAAGCTTAAGGGGACAAGATGGACCAATGTAAAACCTTCCCTTGTAAATTAACAACCCATTCTAAAAAGTGAAGCCCTTAGGTGGGGTCCCTGCCTGGATAGCAGCAATAAGCTGTTGGACAGACTCATCCAAAGAGTAACTATCTTGCAGCACCTTCAACCAAGTAGGATCAAGGACTATCAAAAGCATTAGGCAACTTGCTTTGGAATTAGAATTAGAAGCAGATAGATCAGGTGCAGGTCCAAAAGTTCTTGACAAGGCATCTGCCACCCGATTATCACACCCTTTTTTATATTCCACCACAAAGGCATATCCCAAGAGTTTGGCAAGCCACTTCTGTTGAGATGGTGTAGCAATCCTCTGTTCCAACAAGAACTTAAGACTCTGATGATCAGTCTTCACCACAAAAGGCCTTCCTAACAAGTAAGACCTCCATTTTTTAACTGCAGAGGCTAAAGCCATCAACTCAGTTTCATAAGTAGATAAATGAAGGTATTTATCTTTCAAAGCTTGATTGTGGAAGGCTATTGGTCTCTGATCCTGCATTAACACAGCTCCTAAACTTTTCCCTGAAGCATCACACTCAATGATAAATGCCCTAGAAAAGTCTGGAAGAGCCAACACAGGGGGCTAAGTCATAGCCTCTTTTAGTTTTGAAAAAGCTTCCAAAGCCTTATTACTCCAATGGAAGGAATCTTTTTTAAGGAGATCAGTCAAAGGTTGGGCAAATCCCTTAATGAATTTCCTATAATATCCAGTCAGCCCTAAAAATCCTCTCAAAGCCTTGACAAAATCAGGTATAGGCCACTGATCCATAGCTGAAATCTTCTTGGAATCTGCCTTGACACCCTCCCCAGAGATGACATGGCCCAAGTATTCAACTTCAGTACAACCAAATACACACTTGGACTGCTTGGCATATAGCTGGTTAGACATCAACACCTCCAAAACAATCCTAAGATAAGACACATGAGCATCCATGGATTGGTTGTAGACTAAAATATCATCAAAAAACACTAGACCAAATTTCCTCAAATAAGGTCTAAAGATAGAGTTCATTAAGGCCTGAAAAGTAGATGGTGCATTGGTCAACTCAAAGGGCATAACCAAAAACTCATAATGCCCTTCATGAGTTCTAAAAGCAGTTTTAGGAACATCCTCACTCTTCATCCTAATTTGGTGATAACCTGACCTGAGGTCTAACTTAGAAAACATTAAGGCACCTGCCAATTCATCTAATAGCTCATCTACAATTGGAATTGGAAATTTGTCTTTAATAGTAGCCTTATTAAGAGCCCTATAGTCTATACACATATGCCAACTTCCATCAGCTTTCCTCACAAGCAAAGCAGATGAAGAAAATGGGCCTTGGGTAGGCTGTATTGACCCTACTTCTAGCAATTCATTTACTATATTTTCAATCTTAGACTTTTGAAAATGAGGATACCTGTATGGCCTTTCACAAATAGGCAAGGTTCCTTCCTTGAGGTTGATGCTGTGTTCATGACCTCTAATAGGTGACAGGCCAGTAGGAACAGCAAAAACCTTGGAGAATTTACTCAGCAAGTTTGCCAGCACTGGTGGAAAATGAGGTTGGTCAGAAGGAACAGGGGCTGCAGCAGTAATTTGCAGCACTAAACCCTTCCTTGTTGACCCACTAAAAAGCTTGCTAGCATCAAAAATGGTCGAGGAAGCAGGCTGTAATCCCTTGAGGAACACTTTTTTTCCCAAATGCAGAAACTCCATAGTCAATAACTGAAAATCCCAGCTGATTACCCCCAAAGTACTCAACCATTACGTGCAAAAAACTACCTCACAACCCCCCTAAATGTAAGACATTAAAGTCCAATACAAACCTATGTCCTTGCAAAGTGATATTGAACCCATGACAGCTTCCCAAAGTCTTAATAAATGTGCCATCAGCCACTTTAACCTCTAATATCTGAGAGGTATCCAAATGCAAGTGCAGCACGGGTAACACAGCAACATCAAAATAATTATGGGTGCTCCCAGAATCAATGAGAGACACCACATCATGATTTTGAATTCTCACTTTTATCCTCATGGTATTGGTAGTAGGATTCCCCACCAAGGCATACAATGTAATCTTCGCAAGGTTAGCTTCACTCCTTGAACTAACATTTGTATTATCCAACAGAACTTCCTCCTTAGTAATCTCCACAAGTTGTACCCCAGAAGTTTTAGTTTCTATCTCCATTACTTCCTTCAACAAAAACAATTTAGCCCCTTTACACTTATGCCTAACTTGCCATTTCTCATCACAGTTGTAGCATAACCCTTGCTTCCTTCTTTCCTCCATTTGTGCTCCAGTCAACCTTTGTAAAGGAAATTTGGTTCTTGATTCCATTCTATTTTCTAATTTAGGTGACCCCAAGACTAAAACTTTACCATTTTCAATTGTATTCCTAATTCCCTTCCTACTATGGCTTAAGTATTCCTCCTGAATTTTTGCCAACCCAAAAGCCTCATTAAGAGTTTTAGGAACCAACATCCTAACAGGTAGTCTGATTTCATCCTTTAACCCACTTAGAAAACAACTCAATTTGTGTGTCTCAGATAAACCTAAGATTCTATTTGACAGAATTTTGAAGTTACCTTTGTAAGCCATCACAGTGGAAGTTTGTTTGAGTCTAGAAAGAGCCTCTATGGGATCATCATAAGCAATGACACCAAAACGTGTCTGTAAGGCTTTAATGAAGACCTCCTAGCTACTAAACCCACCTGTTTGCTCTGCATCCTGGAACCAAATAAGAGCTTCTTCCTCAAGATGATACAAAGCCATCATCACCTTCTAGTGCTCTAAAGTGTTATGATATGAGAAAAATTGGTTAACCTTATAAACCTAACAAGTGGGGTCTTCTCCATGGAATCTTGGAAAGTCCAATCTTAGGTTCTTGATAGAATTGAGGGGTGAAGACTCTGAAATTCCCCCATTATTGTTGATAAGAAGAGCTCGAGAACCTGAATTTGGGATCTGTTGGCATTTTTCCTCTATTTCAGCAACCTTTTGCATGAACCTAACAATGGTTTGCAATTGTTTCTAGATTTCTTGTAATGCATGTTCATGATTCTTAGAGATCTTCGCTAAAGCTGCAATTTTCTCTGAATTTTGTGAATTGGGATTTTACGAAGTGGAACGGGTTTCTGTCATGGTGGTATGAAAGGATCAGAGGCTCTGATACCAAATGTTAAGATTTTTCCTAATGGATTAAGCATAAAATGATGTTGGTCACTTCAAGGGGACCTGACCTCCATGGGAGAGAGAGAGAGAGAGAGAGAGAGAGAGTCAACTGAATAAGTATTATTCACAATGCCCATCTATTACAAGCTTTTACCCCTTATACCCGTGGAGCCTTGTAACTAACCCATAGTCCACTAACTACCTCCCAGTGTTACTATTGCTTAACCACCCATCCCTTTATTAACCAATGTAACAAACATTAACCCATAGTAACTATCTATTACAACCAATATAGCACAATTGTGTAATTTCAACCCAATGACATAGATTCCTAACACTCTATCACCTCTAGGCCTTGCCACTATCTAGTTCTGCTCGGCATTGATGAAATTTCTTCTCTCTAGCTTTTTTCATTAATTGAATATTCTGGGCATGCAAAAATTGCTTTGGCTACATTTATGTGGAGAAGACTCCTGAACAGTGCTGCCTCAGCTATCACAACTCACAAGAGGTGCGAAAAAGTGTCTGATGGGACAAGCACTCCAGTAGTGGCCTGGATGATCAACAAATGGAGGACCAAGATCATCTAAAGGGAGCTATATAGTGTAAGAAATCCTCCAGGGACAGGGGATCAAAAAATCTGTAGAGGGAATACTGTAGCAACAAGAACTGTAATAATATCCAAGTTTAAAAGAAATATATTCCAAGATCATTCTCCTCGAACTTTAGCTGAGGAAGGTTTTCTTTACTTCGAGCTTTTTCTTCTTTACTTTCTTGCTATCATTGATTCATTACACGCGTTCGTGGACCCATTAAAGCCTAGCTTTCAAGCCCACTCTCTACAAATTCATTGTATTGGGCTCTTTGTGTCTTAATCCATTCATCTTTTGGGCTTAGGAATTAAAACGCGCCCCTACAACTGTAATGCCCTTAATACCTATAGAATATCTAAAAATACCCTTAGAAACTTAAAAAAGGACGAAATACCCTTAGTACCTAAAAAATTACCGAAATGACCCTAAAAACCTTCAAAAGGACCGAAATTCCATCAAAAACCTAAAAAATGATCAAAATCCCCCCAATTCCCTTTAAAATTATCAAAATATCCCTAAAATTTTAAAATGACCAAAATACCCTTAAAACCCTCTAAAATTACCAGAATACCCTTAGAACCTAAAAAATCATCAAAATACTCTTAGAGCCTAAAAAAAGACCAAATGACCCTGAAATTTAAAAAATGACCAATATACCCTTAGAACTTAAAAAATGACTTTATGCCCCTAAACCTAAAAAGTTGTTGAAATAACCTTAAAACCTAAAAAATGACCAAAATACCCTCGAAACCTAAAATGACCAAAATACCCCTAAAACTTGAAAATGACCACAATACTCTTAAAATCCTCTAAAATTATCGAAAAATCCTTAGAACCTAAAAAATGATCAAAATACCCTTAGAACCTAAAAAATAACTGAATGATTTTCATTTTACTTCATTTTTTTAAGAAATAATAAAAAAAATGTTTTCCTTTATGGCATCTTATCTGCTTTTTGAAAAACAATTTGGAGAGAAAAATATATGATTTATGAAAAAATTAAAAAAAAAAGCTCAAAAAACGTTATTATCTTCAGCATATGTGAATCATCGAAATTTTGAATCGCATTTTTGGCCTAGAAAATGTTGAAATTTAGTTTTCTCTATTTCTAGAGAAATTGTAGAGAGTTGAATTTCCTTTCAAAAAACACCAATCCCGAATCAATTGGAATTTTGAGCAGAAAGTTATGGCCAAAATACGAAACAGGTGCAAAAGATAACACAAATTCAGCATCATCTTCAATTTTCTTTCAAAATTTCAAATGGGGATCAATATCAAATCTGTTCAAGCTTTGTTAGGACATATGTGAATCATTTTAAGAACATATGTCAATATTTAATGTAATTGGCTAATCCTTTGACAAAACACACTTTTCTTGTAATTAGGTATATCTAGAATGTATTTATTACTTCATGGAACAAGGTTTCAAGTGTTAAAGCCATGCAAATCTGTTCAAGAAACAAGTGATGAAGTGTTGTTTATTAAAACTCGACAGCTGGTATCTATCAAAGTTTAAAAGGCTGTTCTAGCTTGAGGCTCGACAGTTGCTTGATAGATAGGCTATCTATCGAGATTTATGAAATTTAGTTTTTCAGAACTGATTTCAATCCAATCTGTGAGTATGTGTTTAGGCTTTCTTTTCTCACAACCCTAAACATATATGAAGATTATTTTAAGGGCTGTCAAAGGTTGCGCGAGTATAGAGCAAAGTCTTGTTCATGCACATTGTGATCGGAGATAGAATTTGCCCTAGTTCATCTTTCTTCAGAAGAAGCTGCTATGTTTGTACACCATAGGGTTTTGTGACCAAGAAGCTTCTTGATCTTCATCTTCTAGATGAACTGAAGAATTTTGCATCCAATATCTTTCTCAAGTTGGTGATTAAGTCACGTACTGGGAGCCGTGCATTATTGGTTAGTTACATACTGGGATCTGTGCAAAATGGTGATGTTCATATATTGAAGAGTTCAGAGATTCTGAAATGGTAGAAGGTTTCTACTTTAAGTTCATCTACGGGGATTATAGAGTCTAGGGACAAAGGTTTTGTACTAAATCTAAAACTTCTCTTTACTATAGTGAATTGCTTTTTGGGAAGGTTTCCCCCTAGGTTTTTTACTGTAAAACTAGTTTGTTTCATTGGTTTTTATGAGTCATCATAACTTGTCTTATTTACTTTTTCGCTGTGCATGATAATTGATTTGATATTGATGTTTGTTTGTTTTAACAAGTTTTATTCATAATAAATCTAATTAACAATTTGAGTTTAAAACTTGTTAATTCTATCAATCGAGGTCTAAAATTTCCCAACAAGCTTATCTAATAAGATTATCCCTTCCCTTAGCTTCAGAAGAAAGCTCTTTGAAAAAAAGGTAGGATAGAGAAACAGAAACATCGTATGAAAAATTTCAAAAAACAGAAAAATGCTCATAAAACATTACTATTTTCAGCAGCAATTTGAATCGCATTTTTGACCTAGAAAACATTGAAATTTGGTTTTCTCTATTTCTGAAAAAGTTGTTGAGAACTGAATTTCCTTTGAGAAAATGCCAATCTTGAATCAATTGGAGTTTTGAGCAGAAATTTAAAGCCAAAATACGAAACAGGTGCAGGAGTTAACACAAGTTTAGCGTCATCTTCAACTTCCTTTTAAAATTCAAATGGGGATCAATACCAAATCCATTCTAGGTTTATCTCCTCCCTTAGCTTTAGAAGAAAGCCAATAACTTAGCTTTAAAGTTAAGCCATCCCTTCTCCCTATAAATAGAAAAGACCTCTTCCATTTTCTGGACCCAGATTCCCTCTGGAGAGCTATGGAGAAAGCAGAAAAGAAAAGCTGTTGTGCAACCATTGTTCTTACTTTGGTTGTAGTTTAGTAGTTCCTTACTTTCTCCCTAGCCCTTTAAATGATCACTTCCCCCTTTTAATTTATACTCTATGCTAGTAAGTAGTTAATTATGTTCTTAACTTTCTACACATGCTTGAATAAATGCTTACAAGTCATTATTTGTTTCTTTCATAATATGCTTGGATGAACATGCCTATATATCTCATTGATATTCCTTTTACATGCTTAGATGATCACTTCTAGGCTAAAACACAACTTTCTCTTGAATGCTTAGATGAACACTTCTAGGCTAATGCGCAACTTTTTCTTGAATGCTTAGATGAACATGTCTAGGTAGTTGTTTTACTTTTTTAAAATGTTTCAACGAACATATCTAAGTATTTTGATTTTCTCTAGATGAACATGGCTAAGGGATTTTTTTTTTATACTTTTTTTTCATAATTGCTTGGATGATCAAATATGCTTAAATGTTTTGTTTTTCTCTTTGCAATTGTGTGGATGACAAATAGCATGACAATTCTCTGTTTTCCTTCACATGCTTTGATGAACACTTCTAAGTTATTATTTGCTTTTCATAACATGCTTAGATGAACATGTCTAGGTAGTTGTTTCTCTCTTTTTTGAATGCTTAGACGAACAGGTCTAATTAACATTCCTTTTACATGCTTAGATGAACACTTCTAGGTTAATGCACAATTTTCTCTTGAATGCTTAGATGAACACTTCTAGGCTAATGCACAACTTTTCGCGTAAATACCTGGATGAACATGTCTAGGTGATTTTCTTTGTTCTTCTCATGATTGCTTGGATAATTGGTAGGCCTAAAAATAAATTTTCTTTTGCAATTATGTTGATGACAAATAACATGATGATTTTGTTTTCCTTCACATGCTTAGATGAATATGTCTAGGCTAGGAATTCTTTGTTTACATTAATTTCTTCGATGAACATGCCATTACTTTCATGCTTTCTTTACATTTACATTGTTATCTAACAAATTTCACTTTTTGTTTCTCTTTATGTTAAATTCCCCAACACATATTTGTTTACAATTCTTGCAAATTAACATGTTTATATGATATATTGTTTGTATTTGTTTGACATGACATGTTATTGGCCACCCTAATCTAAGAGACCAGTTGTACCAGGTGAGATGGGTGTTTAATTCCTTCCTATCTCATAAATTAGCCTCCGAACTAAGATCAAGGGTTCTAGACTAGGCTCTTGTATATGCAATTTTACTTTTTTTAGAATGTAACTAGGAAACAAAGCAATGTAATTTACTTTCTTAGATTGTATCTAGGACTAAAAAAGTATTGTACATTTTTGCAAAATTGATGTAAATTGTAATATATAATTATACAATAGAAGCATTTTTTTATAGAGAAGGTTTTCTTATTTTTCCATTTAAATTGAATAAGTGGCAATTCCATGTAAAACCTCGATCTAGAGGGGGAGTACATTTTATTGTGAATTCGACATTTTGACCTTCACGATTCCACTCGTTTGTGCGGGTTAAGGCTCAGTTTGAGAAAAAAATGACGGGCCAGGGTCGCGGTCGCTCACACACACACACACACACACACACACACACACACACACACACACATATCTTGCTTTACTGATAACCAATTTCGACTTGAATTAAATGAATGGTCAAGATCAAAACACCATTAAATTAATGGTTCAGATTTAGTTGGGTACCATACCCCTAAAGAAGGGGAGGTACGATAGAATGACCTGCACTAATTTATATATATATATATATATAACCGAAACTTTTGAAGCTCCCATATTTTTCCACATCAGCGTTATTTAAAAAAATAAAACCCTAAACACCGTAACTATTTCTAACCCAATAACAATTTCTCCCCAAAACAAACCCGATAAAATTTACTTTCTTCAACCCCTAAACAAAACCCAACACAAAAACCTATTTCTCAGTCTCTGTCTCTCCTTCAAACACAAAACAAACACTGCAAGACCCATACATGGGAACCTAAAAACGGAAAAGCTAGACGCAAATCTTTCTCTCTTCCCCTGCGACAGCAATTGAATTCAACTAAGCCACAAACACTTCGCCTCACAACCAACCTAACATCAGACTACTAGAACGGCTACAGGTAAAATCTTTTATATTAATTTTGGGTGTTTAATAGGATTTAGGTTTGGCTATTTTGTTTGGTTTTGATTTAAGAAATTGGTTCAAATTTTGTTTTGATTTAGAATTGGTTTTTATCAATACTCGAAACCCTAATATAGGTTCTCCCTCAATTTTGGTTCCTTTTAATATAACAAATTTTAGCAAGAGCAAGAGCAAGCCGAAGAAGAGGACCTATGATTTCTGTGAGTTCATGATTTGAGATTTAAGTAGATATTTTTGGATGACAATGGTGAAAGATGATTTCTGTGTATGGGTAAAGTTCATTCTTCGCTTGATTCAGTCATAGTCTAATCCAATCATGGGTAACTTCTTCAAACTCTTCTTCTGCTTCGTCTTCTTTTTTTTATTATAACTAAATATCGATTAATTATCCTACTTATCTCTAAAATTTTGAATGGTGGTTGTGCTTTTAATTGTGGCAATTTAAAAATCAGTTTTTGCTTTTTTCGACAAAGCGATAAAAAGATTCTTTATAATAGTGCCTATGAGGTGTTTGATGCTAGGTCTTAATGGGATTTTGCATATGGAGAGCAATGATAAATTTGACAGAATTACAACAATTTTTTTATTTATTTTCTATTATCTAGAACAAAATTGAGCAATTTAGGTTTGAAACAGCAATTGAACCCTGGAGTTGAGGAAGTTTAATTGCTATTTGTTACGGTTACTACGCTACTTCATGCTAATGCCATAAGCAAGATTTGCTAGAAAACCCTTTAGAGTCATTCATTATGTGTTGATTTATGCAAAAGAGCTATGCTGATTTTTTTACTGCTTGCCCTGTACAAGTTACAGGGCAATGCAATGGTGTAGTGTAACAATGGCTGGGTTTTTATGCTCTTTAATGCAAACTTTATATTGCTTGACATTACACAGAGTTGTCATGCATTGCAATTTGTATCTCATACACATGTGAGACTTGGCTTGATTATACCTTGTTTGAGTTTTTATCCTTGGTTATAAATTGTGGATATTCTGCCTCCTTTTACCACTCGGTTTGGACTATTGTAATCAAAAGCGAAAGGTGACCTTAATTCGCCAATGCCTAATTTCCCAAGTTGAGAGGCACCAAAATGAGGCCCCTAGGCGCTAAAAGCGAGTTCCTCACTAAAGGTGCTTTGCTCAAAGCCTTATATCAACATCCTAACCACCATTATATCAATTGAAAACAGGGTAACCGAGTAGGTGAATTTACAGGACAAGTCTGGAACTTTGGTAGAAGAAAGGGTGGTGAAAATGGACAAATATAGCCAAGGCTTTGTGGTTGAGTTTCTATTTCCTTTGATAATTTTGAGAAGCTGCCAAGGCTTTGTGAGTGTTTGTTATCTATGTAATTGATTTTTAAAAAGGTTTGTTTAATGATTTATATATGCTTCATAATTATTCATAAGTCACTGTTAAGAAAATTTTAGCTTCACTACTATGACATTGATTTAAGGGCATCTTTGTAAGTATGTGTTTCCATGTTCTTATCATGACATATGCTTTACATGGTTTTTCATTTCACCATATGAAGCAATGAGGGATTGCATTCCAAATGTGTGGGGTGAATTAGGATTGACCATTTATTTAATATATATATATATATATATTTTAAATTCAGTGGTCTGGGCATGGGAGGAAACCTTGCCGCTTTGACTTCAAAGTAGTTGTTTTTATGGTAAATTTTAATCAATCTCATGCTCAGGTTCATGGATAGGAGAATCGTCTAATATAGGTTTCTTTTGAATGTGCTAATAGTAGGAGCTTCTTTACTATTCTATTTTCTGCAGGTTATTTATAGCTGCTAACAGCAATGATATCTACACAACTATACAATTCATCAATAAGGCAAGGCCATGGATTACATTGATGGCCATTGGATGGGAATATGGTGAAAACATGTTGACGAAGTACTTGGCAGAAGCTGGAGAGAATACACCGCTTACAGCTGTCACGCGCATAAACAATCCATTTGACTTTGAGGAGGCTACAAGGTCCTTTCCTTATCACATGGCCATTGATCAGAAGTTCACTGGTGGACTGATTGATATTCTAAGATCTAATAAGGTTGGTGATTGCTTTCAATCTTCTGTCTATTTTGGTTCAAATGCTTTATGCCCCTCCATTCTAGCATTGTTTTAATGTTGAACAAACATAATCATTGATGTGGTATGCTTTGAATTGTGTTGGCCACCATTTAAGTGTAATAACTTATGCTTAATTTTTTAATTGGGAATAACTTACGTTTAATGTCTACTTAACTTCTAAGAACTATTTCAAGGCAAAGCAAAAGGGTTTAACGTGGAGAAGGCTTTATTGGCAAAGTCTGTTCATGATTTTGAAAAAGCAATATGTATGATATCTTAGCACAAGAGACGTCGTTGGGAATGTGAAGATTCGTGTTCTCTTTTTACAGATCAAGCTTATCTAACTTTAATGCCATCGTGCTTTAATTTTTGTTCAGGATTAGATTAGTCATGTCTTGCATCTGTTTATAGTTTATAAATCTTCCTGTAAATACTCTATTTATTTCAACAATTCTTGGCCTTTTTTGGTATAAAAAAATCAGTTAAAAGAGATGGTTTATTAAAACTTATTTTGGAGCTGTGCTAAAATTTCCCATGATAACACTAATACGTAGGAAACCCCCAAATCAAAAACCATAGCCCCTTCCTATCAAAAAGGAAAAAAAAAAAAAAAGAAGGAAAACCATAGCTTCTCATCTGTTTCTCTCTCCAGTCTCTATGCTTCGCCTTTAGTGCACCTTCTGCTTTGTCTCTGCTCCTAATGATGGTAAGCTATTAAAAGTAAATGGAGAGATTTGTTTTCTCTTTGTTTCACCTTCAGTTCAATTGACAACCGATTTCCTATTGGTTTTTTGTGAGCTTTGCAGAATTGGGATTGAAAGAGCAAAATCAAGATGTTGTGGACGTCCTCTCTTGATTCAAATTCGTAAAAGCTTCCTTAATCTCTTTCTCTCTCCATGTGGCATGAGGTCTATATTTGAATTAGTGAAGATTTTATGTTATGCTTGGGTCTTCTCCATTTAGTTGTATTATTTGATTAGTGAGTCTTGAGACATTTTGATTTTGTCCAGCAAATAATAATTGCAATATTGTTTTTTTCTTTTTAAAGAATCTTGTGCATCACACGGATTAACGACTAGTATTATATATGACTAGACTGCATAAAGAGTTTCGCTATGTTTATCACTCTCTCACTTTCTCTACCTTTCCAAGTAACTATTTGGAATGGGTGGCTTAAATTGTTGTTGTTCATCAATTTTAATAAACATGATAGTGATTTTGTATAACTTCCAAAATATCATCATCATCGTCTTAGAATTAGAGAAATGCTAAAATCATTTATTTTTTTTTTATAATGAAATTAAAGGTAAATGGGTTAGAATAGGTGGTTAAATCGAGAGGATATAGATGATTATTTCTTGGCTCATTAAATTTATTTCTTAAAAGTCACATCAATTTATCTAATAATTTGACAATTATACAATTTGACCATTACATAAATTGATTTCTATACATCAATTTCATCCCAACGAAGAAGAAAAAAAAAAACCTAATACAAAAGACTTCAGATTGAGGCACATTTACAGGGGAGAACCTTCATAAATACAAATCAAATAACAATACATTTGAAAATTAACATTTGCAAGAGGTCAATATTTGGATTGTAGTTTTAGTTAAGGCAATCAATTTAGAAATATACTCTCAAAGCTTCAACAACTTTCTTGGACTTGTCAAAATAATATAACTCTCCCTAAACCAGCAGTATTTTTTTTATTCCATCTACAACTACAAAATCCATAAATTCACAATTCATTAGCAGAAAGTTGAACACCATATTAGTAACACAAGAAAAACATAGAGATAGTAAAATACACAACTATATTTATTGGAACTTTGAAAATATGACCATTGTCGACTTTATAAGACTAGCCATAATTGTTGCTGAATATAAGCCATGAGTGTGACAAGGTGACTACAACAGGAAGCAATACATGGAATTAAACAAAGGTGGAAAGATTCCAAATTAAGTTCTCCAGCTCAACCAAACATTAGGCAAAAGTTGTGTTCCCTGCACAATCCCTTGTACCAAATGACCATAGAATGAGCCCCTATCCTCCCCCTTCACGATAGAGTTAATAACGATATTGGAATCACCTTCCTCTATTAGTCGCCTGAAGCTTGGTTCTCTTGTGAACACCAGCCTTGCTTACATCGCCATCTCTTCCACCTAAAATATGCCATCTATTCTATTGCAAACCAGCTTATTTGGAGCTCTAGCCTCCGTGGCTGCACTGCTCCACTGCCTGCATATAGATGACTTAAAAATGAAATACACAGACATTAGTTGATGAAGCTATATCACCTATAACCTAATGGGGTTGGCTGAGTGGTTGGGCACTTGGTCTTAAAATGGCTGTCTTGGGTTTGACTAGGTGCTCCCAGTTCAAGTCCAGGCACTAGCACTTTGAAAAAACTCCCTAGGCCAACAATTTACCTCACTATGGGTCCACCCGTCGCAAACAGTGATTAGTCTTCAAAATAAGCCATACTTTTTATGTTGACCAAAAGTTTATTTTCCTTTGACTTATCTTTTTTTATGTTACCAAACACTGAAAAACACGGAAAACTATCTCTACACAAGATTTTCCATCGAAACAAACAGAGCGTTAGTGTTCATTTTGAATGCAGAGGCAAACTTTCTCACTAGTAAAGCAAATCAGTGCTACATAGGACCTGCATCAATAAGTGTTTGTACCTCACCCTCGAATTTTTCCAGGTCTATTGAGTAAACAACCTTTTCCAATATTAGAAGAAAATCATGATATTTGTATCACATAATGTAAAACTCTAGTTTATGTTTGCCTATGTTCTGTAAGTGTTATTTAGCTAAAAATGATTTTGATCATGCATGAGTGGTAATAGCAAATGTTTAAACAGTGCATTGGTCAGCTTGCATAAAGGCATACCAAAATTCAGTAGTGGTTGCATTCTTGTACTTTTTCCCTTTTCCTTTTAAGAAGTGACTGTCTTGTTTGATTTTTTGAGGGGTGCTTCAACATTGTACCTCGGGCCATTGAGAATATGTATTGTGAAATTGATTAAAATAGGAAAAACATAGTTAATATATAAATAGCAGAGGAAGAGCGTGGATTCCATCCTGCATAATTTGCAAATTCAGGGAGCATGATGAAGGCATTTAGAAGCTAGTTGCTACCCCATCTCATGACTGCTTCTCCCAATACACAATACCCATATCATGAAAAACGAAGACAATATCAAATAGAGAGAGAGAGAGAGAGAGAGAGAGCAGTCATGTGATATCCCAATTAAACGATTTCACAATTTGAAATGAAATTAGGGTTTGTCGTTTTAATCTTTACCTTCAAGGCTTCAACCATAGACAAAGCAGTTTTGATCTTTCTCAAAAACCTTTCACGAGTGACTAATGCGACAGGATGCCGAAAGGAAATTCATAGAACACAGAAAAACCAAGATGGAACGCAAGAGAGAGATTATCAGACTTCCGAGAAGGGAACGCGAGAGAGAAGAGAAGACTGTCTTTTTTCCTTTTTTTTTTTTTTTTTTTTTTTTTTTTAATATACGTTACCTGCCTGACCGGTAATTGGTCTCCTATTAAAATTAAATACATGGTCAGGATTATAACAAGCGAAATCTACGGTTCAGATTCAGGTGGGTACCATACCCACCGAAAAAAGGTAACGGTACCCTAAAATGACTCATATATATGTATATGTCTCATATATACAAAAGGATCCATATCGTAAGGCGTAACCCTTTTCAGACTTTGAAATGGTGGCAATGGAAATACAAATTCTTCTTGCCCTATATTTTAAATCCTTATTTATCAACCACAATTTACACAATTAACAGAAACCCTAAAAATAAAAAATCAATCAAATATATTGCCCAAATTTATTTACAAATAAAATTACTTAAAACAAAAGAAATTTTTTATAAAAAAAAAAAAATCAGGAATAGAATAGAATACTTACAACAAATTCAAAAAGCGTAGCAAAAATCTGGATGCTTCTCCGGTATTCTTTTTCGAAACCCTAAAATTCGAATTGGAAAAAAAAATATCAAAACCAAACGAAAACGAGACATCTGAACCAAATTTAATATCAATATGAATCACTGCAAATAAATAAATAAATAAATTATCACCGGTGATAGTGGTAGATTATCTAAAGGTGGTGGATGGTGAGTGGTGGCAGTCGCACTCTCGTTCATCCTCTTTCGTTCTCAGTTTTTTTTTTTTTTTTTAAACCAATCATTCGGTCTCTGTTTCTTTCTTATCTTTTTGTTTTTGTTTTGCTTTTATACCCTACCCATTCTACTGATAATAGGTTTACTGCGAAACTCAAATAAACGGTCAAATTGTAACAATAAAAATAAATGGCTAAGATTTGGCAGGGTATGGTACCCACTTAAAAAATAGGTGGGTACCATAGAATGACTCATATATATATATATATATATATATGAGATGGATGCAAATTACACCTCTTTTAAGCCATTGGATTTTTAAGTAGATCCAACGGTCAAAAAAAGACCGCTATTAATGCTAACATCCTTACAAATATCTCATTAATTACCCTTTATTTATTGCATCCAATACATATCTCTAAACCAAAAAAGAAAACATCTGACTTTCTCTCTCTCTCTCTCTCTCTCTCTCTCTCTCTCTCTCTACGTTTGGTGTTCTAAGCCAAAAAAGAAAACGTCTAAGCCCTTTGTCTCTCTGTTTGTCTCCGTTGACTCTCTACATTGCTCCTCCACCATTTTTTTAGGTTGCCACCAGAAAAAAAAAAAAAAAAAAAAACAACAACCAATCTCATTAACATGTGCAAGACTTCTTTGTTTCTATTGTGAGTACAAATCGCTCCTCCACCATTGTTCCAGAAAAAAAAAAAAAAAAAAAAAACACCAAGCAGAACTGTGGGTGTGTGTGAGTACTCTGTTTCTTGGGTCACCATTATTTTAGCTCATAGCAATTGCAGGTTGGTACTTTCTCTCTCTCTCTCTCTCTCTCTCTCTCTCTCTCTCTCTCTCTCTCTACGTTTGGTGTTCTAAGCCCTTTGTCTCTCCGTCTGACTCTCTACATTTCTCCTCCACCACTGTTCCAGGTTCCACAGGGAAGTATATAGTCAGAGGCCAAAAATTCAAGGCCCCTAACAATCCCAAGATTGAATTGAAGTACGGGAAGAGCATTGCAATTCCTGTGGTCGATATAACGTATGCAGTTAAGAAACATAGCTTGAGAAGATTCAACTGAAAACCAGGCAATAGTGGGAGTTTGAAGGTGTAGAACTTATTTACAAAGCCACCGTTTGGGAATTTCTTGGCAAACCATCCTTCAGCAAATGCAAATATTGGCTGACTAAAAATTTGAGAGGAAAAATATGGGAAAAAGAATGTAACTACAAACAAGCCAAGGGTGCGAAGAAGTAACTAAAATTCAGCACTGCCTACAATATGGAATCAAAGACAATGGGTTATCAATGGTATTTATTTCTTTAAAAAGTGGGATTTGACTAGGACAGAAGGTAAAGGAAAACATTTGTTTTAACAAGGATGCATATTTTGATATATTTTCCTGAATAATTTTGAAAAGTTGGGATACATTACTTATGCATGTCAAGGAAAATGTCACATATGATAGGATTTCAGTCTTGTTCAAGAAACCTCTCTTTAAAAAAAATAAATTTTAAATTAAAAATAAAATAAAAAAAACTTTGTTGCATAAGCCTTGATACCTTTTGCTAGTCTAGGAAAATGCTTGTTGCTTAAAAAGCTTTCTTTAAAAAAAATATTTGTTGCATAAGCCAATATTACCTTTTGCCAGTAAAAGTGTCCAGAACATTTGGGCATAAAAAAAATATTTACAAGGCCAATGAGAAAGTAACTTATGGCTTTTCTATTTTTAAATTCTATATTAATTGGTAGTACCTGATATCCTCCTACCAAATGAAGAACAATGCAAGCGTTGGCAAAATCAATGAGCCAATAAGGTTCATAGAAACCAAATCCTGTCAATAGATTTCCTGGTGTATCATTTCCAATGGCTGCATATCCAAAGCATCCACAGCAGAGGTAGAAAAAGGTTGTGACAAAGAAGGCAACCATTGAGGCCCTCTTCATGGTCTTGTTTTTTGGAGGAGGAGACTTCAAAGTGTCCTGCATTTAACAAATTTCGGAATTCATTTCAGATACTAAAATTATTTGAGTAATTACTAAATCTATAATGTTTGCTTTAAACTTAAATTTTCTTATGCTTTTGCTTATTAATTGGTTTATTAAGAGACAATAATCCATACCTGGATCTCAAGAACAATAATTGAGTATGGGTAGGCAAAAGCAATGTCCCCAAGTGCTTGGAAGACTAACCATAATTTATTAGCAAGACTAGAAGCTGGTACTCTTGTAATGCTCCCCATAATCTTCCCATTTTCTACAATTAAAAAGACATGAATATCAAATGTCAAAGCAGCCAGCTTTTGTACTAGATAAACCAAACATTTCTACTACCCTCCCTTTACATGCTAAATTCAGAAATTTTTTCCCTGGTGAAACCAGATAGTTGCATGTAGCTCATTTGAGTAGAAGTTATTGTTTTGGCAAGTTTGGAGTGACAAGAAAATATAAAATTCAAAGTTCTTATTTTTATCCTTTTCATAGGTTATCTCAGCAACCTGATGGTGATGGAGTACTACAGAATTTTAGTGAATGAAATAACTTTTCTTTTCTGCCTTACATAGCTTTTAATTGATCAAAGGGTTTGTGTTTTTGTTGTAAAATTGGAGGCCTGTAATTGACAAAAAGAAGGCAAATACAAATCGATACCTATGACTTTTGCAACGCCAAGTGCGAATCCTATAAAAGAGTAGGTAAAAGACATCAGTGCAGCAACAACTGAAAGCCATTCCATGCTATGGAAATCTGGAATCTGTGACACAACGATCTGAACGAGTCCAAAGAGTAGCATATAAAAAGTATCCCCATAATCACATGCAGCTTGGTGACCTTCTTTGTGATAACAGTTTGATCTTTGAATTGCCCTGCATTAATATATCAAAGAAAGAAAATTATAAGAATTAGGAACAAAATATTTAGCAAACTTGAACTAAAGTAGAATGGGAGAGAGAATAAAAAGAGTGGATTATATACATAGATTAGGAAGAAGACAATCATTATAAAATGAACATTCAAAGGGGCATTATTTGAAATTTATTATTAAAAATAAAATAAAATAAAAAAATCACAAGAAGAAAAAGATAACTAGAGAGAAATGTGCAGAGACAATTTCCTAATTCAAAAAATATTATATTCACTATTCGCAGTCGAAGTAGCTCATACTGGAAGCGGTAGTAAATACATAAGCAATACAGGTCCCATACAAGCTCAAATATTGAAGCAAACCACAAAACCACGTGTGTTTTCTTCCTGAACTTCCACTAAATCAAGACAGGGTGCATATAAAAGATAACAATCTTTGTAAAGCATGCCCTAAGTCAAAGATTATATAGAACCTTTAAAGGAAGAAGAAGGAAAAAGAAGTTGGGGCTTTTACTACCACGATTCACTCTAACTGCATCCATGTAACAGTAGTTTCGTGTCCTGGTTATGGAGTCAGGACACCTGTAACAATCGGAAATGAGGTATACAGAAACATAGGTGACGATTGCAAAACAAAGCTATCAGAGTTTAGATGAAGCTGCCAAGATCAGTAGCAAGAGCAAGGTAGAAGCCAGCAACATAAAGGATCACAATACTGTTCACAGAGCAGTTGAATCTACATCAGAGCCTAAACGACACAGAAGCACGAGTGAAGTACAATGACCATACGACCTGTAGTTTAGTGTGATTAGATGCTTACTTGAGTATTAGCACGTGGGAAGGTTAGGTAGTTGGTTATTTTTGTGTTCACACTTGTACAGAGTAGTATATATATAGTTTCTGTAATCAGTTTTGTTAATTAATGAAATATACAATTTTTCAAGTCTTGATTCTGTCATATGGTATCAGAGTAAATTCCCAAATTCCTGTAGGGTTTTGCATTTCTTTCATTTTTTTTCTTTCTCAATTTTCCCGAGAAAATTTTTCTCTGTTCTTGAGAAAATTCTGTCCTTGGGAAATTCATTCTTCATTTGCCATCTATGGCTTCTTCTACGAATGCAAATGGTTCTACAGATACTTCCACATCTATGAATCCATCTTCTTCTTCTTCACAAGACTCTCCAATGGATGACCCTCTGTTCTTGCATCATGCAGAGAATCCAAGTTTGGTTCTTGTCACACAGCCATTGATAGGTGGAGAAAATTATGCAGCTTGGGCTCATGCGGTAAGAAAAGCTTTACTCACCAAGAATAAATTAGGGTTTATTGATGGGACTTTAACTCTCTCATCACCATTGGTATCAACTTCTTCGAATGTGCAAGCTTGGATAAGATGTGACAACATGGTTGGCACATGGCTAACCAATTCAGTTTCATCAAAGCTCCAAGCAAGCATCTTTTATGAAGATACTACCCTAGAAATCTGGAATGATTTGAAGAATCGTTTTGCTTAGACCAATGGACCAATGGTAAATGTATTTGCAATATTAACAAGGGGCTTACTAATTTGCAAGTGAGAGAGTCTGTCATGAAATTTTTAATGGGATTGAAGGATTCTTTCTCCCAAGTTAAGTCTCAATTTTTGCTTATGGACCCTATTCCATCTCTTAGTAAGGTTTACTCCTTGCTAATTCAAGAAGAAACACAAAGATCAGTGCCTAATGCCTCTTTTCCTAAGGTTTATTCCACTGTTTTAGCTGCTAAGTTGTCCAATGAGCATCTTGGTCCAATTCTTGGTGGTTCTGGTGGCAAAGGGAAGGAGAGACCAACTTGTACATATTGTGGCAAGACTGGTCACATAGTGGATAAATGCTATAAAAAGCATGGTTTTCCACCAGGTTTTAAGTTCAAGAACAAGACCTCTATGGCTCATCAAGTATCTTCAGATGCGTTGCATATAGCTCCTCCAATTGCTTCTCCAATACATCACCAGACTGCTTTTACTCCTGAACAGTATCAACAGCTTTTTGCTTTGTTTGGAGCTTCCACTTCATCCCTTGCACCTTCTGCTCTAGTCAAAGATGCTTCAATGGTTAATGTAGCATTGTCTTCTACTTCTGCCAGTGCCCCAATGTCAGATATTGACTTATCTCATAGTGTTTTCTCTGCACAAGTGGTCAATAGAAGGACTTTTGATAAGTGGACTTGGGTATTAGATACTGGGGCTACTGACCACTTTGTCTGTTCAGTTGATCTATTGACTTCAATTACTGCTACTATGCAATCTTTGGTTCAGTTACCTAATGGGGAATCAACTCAAGTCACTCACATTGGCACTGTTGTTCTTTCTTCTTCACTTACCCTCACTAATGTTCTTTGTGTTCCATCATTTAGCTTTAACTTGCTATCTGTTAGTACACTCACATTATCTCAGCCTTAGTGTCTTGTTTTCCTCTCCACTTATTGTTTTATCCAGGACCTTTTATCTTGGAAAACGATTGGGGTGGGCAAGGCTATTGATGGCTTGTACTTGTTGCAGTGTGATAGTCTCCAGCATATTCCTCCTTCTTCACTTGCAGATTACCTAAGCAATCACAAGTTCAATGCTTCTTCTCTTCCTTTCTTTGCAACAACTTCTGCAAGTTCTGTATCTTCCTTTCTTTGGCATGCAAGATTAGGACATCCATCAGATCTCAAACTTAGAGCTTTAAGTCACACTATTCCTTCTTTACAATCTTTTTGTAATAAGACTTGTCAAGTTTGTCCTATGGCCAAGCTTAAAAGATTACCTTTTCCTTTTAATAATAAAATCTGTGCTTTTGCTTTTGATTTGGTTCATATGGATGTTTGGGGACCTTATTCAATTCATACTTTAGATGGTTACAAATATTTCTTGACAATTGTGGATGATGCAACCCGAGCCACTTGGCTGTTCCTAATGAAATCCAAATCTGATGTTAGACCTTTGTTTCAATCTTTTTATACTATGGTTGCTACACAATTTAGCCAAAATATTAAATCCATTAGAACTGACAATGCCAAAGAATTTGACATGTTTGATTTTCTTAATTCCCATGGCATTATCCATCAACACAGTTGTGTTTACACTCCACAACAAAATTCTGTTGTGGAGAGAAAACACCAGCACTTGCTTTCCATTGCTAGGGCATTACAGATTCAATCTCAAGTTCCTTTACAATTCTGGGGTGATTGTGCTTTGACTGCAGCCTACCTCATTAATAGGCTTCCCTCTCCTTTGTTGAATGACAAAACACCCTTTGATCTTTTATTTCATAAGTCCCCTGACTACAATCATCTCAAAGTTTTTGGTTGTCTATGTTTTGCCTTTACTATTGCCCAAACTAGAACCAAATTTTCACCAAGGGCAAAAAGATGTGTTTTCCTTGGCTACCCTTGCAATATCAAAGGTTATAAGCTCTATGATCTTGGCACTCATTCTATTTTTGTCTCAAGGGATGTTGCCTTTCATGAGTCTATTTTTCCATATATTTCTACTCCCAATGGTTCTATTCCTTCCAATTCTTTACCTCTGCCTTGTGCTTCTCCTGCTCCTTCTTTGCATGATGATCCTCTTCTATCCAAGCCTAATACTCCTGTCCTTACTCCTCGTTCAATTATTCAAGTTCATCATACTATTGATGATGATTTTCTTGATGAAGTCCCAGAAGCACCTTCTGATCCCATTGCAGACCCTATTCCTCTTAGAAGGTCTACTAGGTCTATTAAAAGACCCTTTTACTTGCAGGAGTTCCATTGCAATCAAGTTGCTTCTGTCCAACCTATGTCTTCTTCCCAATCAGGTACTTCTCATCCCCTTTCTTCTCATATTTCATATCACCATCTTTCCCCTTCATATAAGACCTTCTGTTGTGCCATCTCTTCTCTTGTTGAACCTCAATTTTATTACCAAGCTGTATCTGATCCCCAATGGCAAGCTGCCATGACTGCTGAGATAGCAGCTCTTGAAGCCAATAATACCTGGATTTTGACACCCTTGCCTGCTGGTAAGAAGCCAATTGGCTGCAAGTGGGTTTACAAAATTAAGTATAAGGCTGATGGTTCTATTGAGAGATATAAAGCCAGGTTGGTGGCTAAGGGATTCACACAAAAGGAGGGCATTGATTACTTTGAAACTTTCTCTCCAGTAGCCAAAATGGTCTTTGTCAAAGTTCATCTTGCTGTGGCTGCCATTAAGGGTTGGTTTCTTAGTCAATTAGATATCAATAATGCATTTCTTCATGGTGATTTGGATGAGGAGGTGTATATGGCTCTTCCACAAGGGTTTTACAGCCAGGGGGAGGTTGTTTGTAAGCTCAATAAGTCCCTTTATGGCCTCAAGCAAGCTTCTAGGCAATGATTTGCCAAATTCTCAAGCACTTTAATTCAGCTTGGTTTCATTCAATCCAAAGCTGATTATTCTTTGTTTACCAGAAGGCATGGTGACATTTTCATGGTTCTTTTGGTCTATGTGGATGATGTTTTGATAGCTTGCAATGACAAGGCTGAAGTGGATAGATTTAAAGTCATGTTAGATGATAAGTTCAAGCTTAAAGACTTGGGTGATTTGAAATATTTCCTTGGTTTGGAGGTTGCAAGATCAGACCAAGGAATTGCTCTTTGTCAAAGTAAATACACTCTTGAATTACTCAATGATGCTGGATTGCTTGGCTGTAAGTGTGCTAAAACTCCTATGGAGCACAATTTAAAGTTAAGCAAATTTGAGGGAAAAGAGCTTAGAGATCCCAGTCATTACAGAAGGCTTGTGGGCAGGCTCTTATACTTAACAATCACAAGACCTGACATTACATTCGCTGTCTATAAACTCAGTCAGTTTATGTCCAAGCCAAGGAGACCACACTTGGATGCAACACATAGAGTGTTGCAGTATTTGAAGAGTGAACCAGGCAAAGGACTCATGTTTTCTTCTAGTACAGACTTGCACTTAAAAGGATTTGCAGATGCAGAATGGGCTGCATGCCCTGACACTAGGAGATCAATGACTGGCTATAGCATCTTTATTGGTGATTCTTTGGTGTCTTGGAAGTCCAAGAAGCAATCCACAGTCTCAAGATCTTCAGCTGAAGCTGAGTACAGATCCATGGCAGTGGCAACATGTGAGATAGTGTGGATTTTGTACTTTCTCAAGGATATTGGAGTGAATCATGAAAAGGAGGCCTTGTTATTCTGTGACAGTCAAGTTGCACTGCACATTGGCTCCAATCCAGTCTTCCATGAGAGGACAAAACACATAGAAATAGATTGTCATGTGGTTAGGGACAAGGTCTTGGAGAAGGTGATTAAACTGAATCATGTTAGATCAAATTGTCAATTGGCTGATCTGCTTACTAAGGCTTTGAATTACAATAGTCTTACTTGTAAAATGGGGATGCTTAATATACATACACCTGCTACTCTTGAGGGGGAGTATCAGAGTTTAGATGAAGCTGCCAAGATCAGTAGCAAGAGCAAGGTAGAAGCCAGCAACATAAAGGATCACAGTACTGTTCACAGAGTAGTTGAATCTACATCAGAGCCTAAACGACACAGAAGCATGAGTGAAGTACAATGACCATACGACCTGTAGTTTAGTGTGATTAGATGCTTACTTGAGTATTAGCACGTGGGAAGGTTAGGTAGTTGGTTATTTTTGTGTTCACACTTGTACAGAGTAGTATATATATAGTTTCTATAATCAGTTTTGTTAATTAATGAAATATACAATTTTTCAAGTCTTGATTCTGTGATAAAAGCAAGGTAACTAGCCCAGCTATCCATCCTAACTGTGAAGCACTCCATGCCAGAGACAAAACTCCAGAGCCAATAACAGCAGTAATGATATGAGCTACACAACTCCACAAGGTTCCTGATTGAGTTGCCCACAGAAGGGACTGAATTCAAGACTGAATTAAAAGTAAATTTAAAAGAACTAGTGGATGGTCCTAGAAAGAAATCTTTACTAGTTCTTCTCGGATGTCCATCGTCATCATAGGAACCATTAGCTACTTCAAAATTCTTGCCGCCAAGTAGGAGGATCCAAGATTCATGCAAGTCTTGTATTTAAACCTAGGTTTGATTTCCTATTGCTTATCTTTCTTTATTTTGCATTCTACTTACTACTCTAATACCAAGCAGTCATCAAACATATTCAAGATCCAATCTTTTATTCACCTAAATCCTTAAATATCAAACCCTATTCAAGAATTCTTCAAAATCTCATCAAGAAATCTAATTTAGGGCGGAGTTCCTAAGGATACTACATCAAAATTTGAATCAGAGTCCATTCAAGCTTCTCTCCTGCATCACAATGACACCAAACCAAACTGTTTACCAAAAAAGAGGCATTAGACCAAACTTTTTATTGACACTGAACAAGTTTTCATTCTAAATTAATTAAACAATTGGAGTTAAATAGGTGAAAATTTGAAAAGTGGCTGATGTGTATTTTTGTTAGAAACAATTGTTTGGAGTCTTTGAACAGCACAAAATAGTTTTACTGGAGAAATCATTGGAATTTTAGGATTGTTGAGATGCCTACTTGAGTAGGTGAGCTGAGGTCTTTCTATGATCTCTATAAGTTGCCTATTACTTATAAAAAATAACTTGACATAGATTCTTGGAATTTACAAACTATTGTACCGAGAAAATTGCTGAATTAGCAATTGTAACTTCTATAACAAGCATATATTAAATTAGCATATATTAAATTGTAACTTCAAGTAGCATTTCCTAACATAAAAGGATTCAGACGCAGTAAAGTGCAGTGCAGTGCAGCTATACTAATGCAGTGAGTAAACAGAACAGTGCAGTAAATTGTTGTAAACAGTGCAGTAAACAGTGTAGAACCACTAATGCAGTAACTAAAAGTAGCTATACCATAAGTTATTTAGAACCACAAACAAAGATAGATTATCCCTAAGAATCTATTATTAAAAAAGCAAACACAAAGCTGCAAGTAACCCCTCAAAACAAGAGGTGAGCAGTAGAAAATTGAAAAAAAAAAAAATGAGGCATATGTCCTTAAATAACAGTATTCCAACATAGGTCCTTACAAACACACTGTTAATGACATTAAATTGAAACAAAAATAGTATTCCAACATAGGTCCTTAAAAAAACAAAACAAAAAACCAAATAAAATTATTTCATCATGATTAACAACATAGGTCCTTAAACATAGTTCCTTCAGCTACTTGGACTCAAAATATATATAAATTCCACCAAGGAATGATCATTTTGTGATTCTCTTCAGCCACATGTACCTACAGTAGAACAAAAAAAGGTATAAGCAAATTTGAAACATGAGATATATATATTATTACAATCAAAATTTCTTTAAAAAAAAAAACTTGAAAAATGTAATTAAAGAACTCACTTTATGCTAAATCATCAATATCGTTGTCATCAACCTCTGTAATGTTTTCTTCATCTTGGTAATCACTTCCTTCGCCATTATATTGTTTATAAGTACGACGATTATGACCATAACCCCCACAAATTTGACAAGATCGTCTTTTTGTTGTTGCATGAGCTAAGGATATTTCAAGCCCACCTTTAATTCTCCCACCAGGACCCTGTTTCTCGATACTTTCTTTCGACCTTTGGTTTGTGATACATGTGGATCTTTTATATTCAAAGGAACAATGACAGAGCAGTCTTCTACTTCAACAATGTCAGCTGATTCACCACTCTTGTGATGCATATCCATTTCATCATCTTCCTTATCTTCAAGCAGTTCATTTTCCATTCCAAAAGCTTTCTTAAGGGTGTGGTCTAAGTCTGAGATTATCATTTTATATATATCTTCAGATTTTTCAGCAAGGTAAGATAATTGACTTACATGTTGACAAACATGGATGCTTCGTAAGGCTCTTGACATATGATGCTCATCCTCAAAGCTTGATTTATATTCTACACTTTTGAGTTCTTTATTTGCTTCTTTTGTCCAACGTTGTAGGATATAGTGGCTAGGAATCTGAAAAATATTTTTAACCTGGAAGATTAATAACATTTGCTTACAAACAATTCCCATAAATTGAAAAAGTTGGCAGTCATATTCACAAACTTTTGATTCCAAGTTCAGCTTCACAATAAATGCATCATCTAGATCAAAAGGAACTTGTTACTTTGTACCTATAAAAAGTTCCATTTTTCTCAACCTTTTCCTTTGTAAAGTGATTACTACTCACCAATTCTTTTTGGAACTTGCTAAATATGGTTCTCGTGTATATAGAAGTAGCTTGATGCTCTATTTTTTAGCCAATTACCAAAGAAGGTGTTTTATGTCTTGAATCAAAGTCTTCCTTCCTTTCTTTCTTATAACGATTGTCCACCGCCTTTGCAAATTTGACCACAAAATCCTTTAATGTAGTTCTTGAGTTAACAAAGGAGTCAAAGAACGCATTAATGCTTTCACTTCTTTGGGTAGTGTTCATTCCTGCAAAGAAAGTATTTCTATTGTAAACCGGTACCCATGACTCTCGAATATTATATAAGCCTTCAAGTCATTCATTTCTCTCCAAGCCATAAGTCAATATTAGGCTCTTCCAAGCCTCAAATTTTTCCACACTAGGTGACTCACATATGCATCTCTTCAACTCATGTTTGAATATTGCCTTCTTATGATATATATGGGAAAGTTTCTCTGGAAATTTCTTCTTAATATGCCAAAGACAAAGACGAGTTCTTGGGAATACCTTCGCAATAGCTGCACCCATGGCTAAATCTTGATCTGTAATAATAGATTTTGGTTCCTTCCCTCACATTACTTGAAGCCAAGTTTCAAACAGCCACACAAAAGCTTATTCTGTCTCATCTTGCAACAATGCACAACCAAATAAAATTGATTGACAATGATGGTTTAACCCCATAAAAGGAGCAAATGGCATATCATACTTGTTTGTTTTGTAAGTTGTGTCAAATGTCACCACATCCCCAAAGTATTGATAAGCCATTCTTGATCGTGCATCCACCCAAAAAAAACTAACCATATGGCCAACATCATCACATTGAATTGCATAAAAGAAATTGGAGTTTTGAGCTTGTTGTTTTTGGCAATAATTAAGGACAACTAAGGCATCTCCAGCATCTAGATTTTTTCCCCTAACATCTCTCAAGTGATTCCAACAATCTCTACTTGTAAATGTCTAGTCACCTACATTGAACATCATAGAAGCTTTTCCTTTTGGAAGACCTTCTTCATTAAATTTTTCAACTAGACTTTTAGCAGCAGTAGACATTTTTTTGTGGCATCGAAGGTATGACACACTTTTTGGACTAATAATACCATGATTGTGGTTGTTGTCAAATCCCTTCACAACCCATTTCTGCAACTTCTTATTCTTCATGACCCTAAGCATTGCTTTACATCCAGTTCTAAGACTTAAGAAACTTCTACGGGCCTTGTTTTCATCATCTCTACTAAAACCACTATCTAATGCATTTTTTGTTTTACGCTGCCCTTCACTACAACATACATAAATACGACTTGTTACATTATCACTTCTGGGTGATTTTTTACTCGTATGGATACGGATTCCAAAACCTTCTTTTTTGGCAAATTCTTTGTAAAAAGTTTCAACATCATCAAGGGAGTCAAATTGCATTTCAACTCACAATCACCAGAATCTTCAAGCAGTAACTCTTGCTCTGATGGTCTCGAATTGTTTGGGGCATTATATAACTCTTCATGTTCCATTTACAATTTAGTAACTATAAGAACCATGACAAATAATGAACACAAATAAAATATATGCAAACATTTTAAATAAAAATGTTTTAAATGACAAAGAAATAAAAATGTACATAATCATAATCAAACACTCAAGCTGACTTGAAGTTGTAAACATGTCAAAGATATAAAAATGTACATAATCATAATCAAACACTCAAGCTGACTTGAAGTTGTAAACATGTCAAAGATATAAAAATGTACATAATCATAATCAAACACTCAAGCTGACTTGAAGTTGTAAACATGCCAAAGATATAAAAATGTACATAATCATAACCAAACACTCAAATTGACACTCAAATTCAATTTCGACTTTGAAAACATGAGATTTTTTAAATAAAATATATATATATATATATATATATATATTCCATTAGTCTAAATATAGATTTGGAACATAAAAACAAGATATTTCTACCAGATAGTGTTTATTTATTTATTTTTTATTAAATTGCTCCAGAGCAATTGCATCATTAAAATCATTAATGGGTTGGCAAATTGTTGTTTGTCCATTATTATATCATTATCGGCCACCTATATAAGTTCATGTCTCTTTCTCGCAAAAGAAAAAAGAATTAATATGTTCATGTCTAGCTTCAGTGATGTCTTTTGTTTATCAATTTCTTAAACTATTCAACAGTGGAAGTCACAATGTAAGTTTTTTTTTAGAGCATTCATAACTTGGGGATGTAACTAGGGAACTACCAACGATGTTAAGTCACAATAGAAGTTTCTCTAAATTTACTACACATACAATGGTTTTATATTGAATATGTATTTTGAGTTCTAACAAATCTATATTGCCACATGATTCTTTGTGAACCATTTACTGTGTTCTAGAAAAGAAAAAAAAAATAGAGCACTCACAACAGAAAAGAAAGGAAAATTAGAAACAGAGTACTCACAATGGTGGAGGAGCAATGGTGGAGGTGGAACAATGGCGGAGCTTTAATGCAATTTGTACTCACAATAGAAACAAACCACTCACAACACGTTAATGAGATTGGTTGTTGTCGTTTTTTTTTTTTCTTTCTTTCTTTCTTTTCTGGCGGCAACCTAGAACAGTGGTGGAGGAGAAATGTAGAGAGTCAGACAGAGAGACAAAGGGCTTAGAACACCAAACGTAGAGAGAGAGAGAGAGAGAGAGAGAGAGAGAGAGAGAGAGAGAGAGAGAGAGAGAGAGAGAGAGAGTACCAACCTGCAATTGCTATGAGCTAAAATAATGGTGACCCAAGAAACAGAGTACTCACACACACCCACAGCTCGGCTTGGTGTTTTTTTTTTTTTTTTCCTGGAACAATGGTGGAGGAGCGATTTGTACTCACAATAGAAACAGAGCACTCTTGCACACTTTAATGAGATTAGTTGTTGTTGTTTTTTTTTTTTTTTTTTTCTCTTTTCTGGTGGCAACCTGAAAAAATGGTGGAGGAGCAATGTAGAGAGTCAACGGAGACAAACAGAGAAACAAAGGGCTTAGAACACCAAACGTAGAGAGAGAGAGAGAGAGAGAGAGAGTCAGACGTTTTCTTTTTTGGTTTAGAGATATGTATTGAATCTAATAAATAAGAGGTAATTAATGAGATATTTGTAAGGATGTTAACATTAACAGGGGTCTTTTTTTGACCGTTAGATCTACTTAAATCCAATGGCTTAAAAGAGGTGTAACTTAAACCCATCTCATATATATATATATATATATATATATATATGTATGAGTCATTCTATGGTACCCACCTATTTTTTAAGTGGGTACTATACCCACCCAAATCTTAGCCATTTATTTTTATTGTTACAATCTGACCGTTTATTTGGGTTTAGCAGTAAACCTATTACCGGTAGAATGGGTAGGGTATAAAAGCAAAACAAAAACAAAAAGAAAAGAAAGAAACAGAGACCGAATGATTGGTTTAAAAAAAAAACTGAGAATGAAAAAGGATGAACGAGAGTGCGACTGCCACCGCTCACCATCCACCACCTTCAGATAATCTACCACTGTCACCGGTGATAATTTATTTATTTATTTATTTGCAATGATTCATATTGATTTTAAATTTGATTCAGATGCCTCGTTTTCGTTTGGTTTTGATATTTTTTTTTTCAATTCGAATTTTAGGGTTTCGGAAAAAGAATACTGGAGAAGCATCCAGATTTTTGCTACACTTTTTGAATTTGTTGTAAGTATTCTATTCTATTCCTGATTTTTTTTATATAAAAAATTTCTTTTGTTTTAAGTAATTTTATTTGTAAATAAATTTAGGCAATATATTTGATTGATTTTTTATTTTTAGGGTTTCTGTCAATTGTGTTAATTGTGGTTGATAAATAAGGATTGAGAATATAGGGCAAGAAGAATTTGTATTTCCATTGCCACCATTTCAGAGTCTGAAAAGGGTTACGCCTTACAATCTGGATCCTTTTGTCCTTTTATGTTGTGGCCCTTGAGCCTTGAAGAGTAATTTAAGTCTCATAAACTTTATTTTGCAGTAAATTCTTCATTCTAGATTATTTTACTCACATTGTTGGATGGTTGAACAACAATGTGGAAAGGAGGGAGAAGGAGTGAATATTATTTATCAAATTTATTGTCAGCATCTTTGTGCTTCCTATATAAGAAAAAGATAAAAGTCCAAGGGCTTAAGTTTAACGCAATATTTTGGTAGACTGTATTGTCTAGTGCTTTTGCTTTCAAAAGACAACTGCCAACAGAATTCTCAATGTCCTAGTTGTATACAGGATTAGTGGTTCAGTGGATTGTATGTAGTTTAGGATAGGCATTGAATATTTTATTCTGAAATATGAAGAGTCAGGCTAAAATATTGGTGGCCACATTCTTGATAAGTTTCGCAGTTATCTTTTGCCACAAATTGCAGAAGCTTTGTTATGTGATCGTCATTGGTTTTACTTATATGGAATACCAGGTATATCATAATTTTTAATCCTTAATTATATTTTGATGGAAGTATTCATTAATCTATTTTTGATGTACTAATGAATGCTTTACTTTCCTTTTTCAACTATACATGATTATGAGGAAGAAAGCCTAGTGGAGTATTTTGGCAACTTGTGCATATCTCAATCTAGTTCATTTGTTGATGAGGATTAGGTGAATAAAGTTGTCAATTAAATTCAACCATAGCCTAACAGCTTTTTTTGTTTTTGTTTTTTGCATCAAAATTTTGTACAAGTCTAGATGTTAAAACCTTCTGAAGCTGTGGTTGGTGGAACAAGCTTAAGATTTCAAGGAAAATGCCTTAGTGCTATATTATTTTTGAGTTTCTCCATTTTATATGACAAGTGCTTATTTTGTTGACTTTGCAAGTTGCCTTGTATTTTTAAGTAAAGGTGGTGATGCACACAGCAAGCATCACATAAAGTTTAGGGAGAATGGGTACAATAATTTTCCTAAGATTGTGTTTTGGAACCTTAGGAACTCTTAAGGCCACTCCTGTTCCATCCAATTAGAGTGGGATGGCTCTTGTATATCCCATGAATTACCATGTACTTTGCAAAATATGGTAAGGCTACAATAGAAATAAATTATATTTTTCTTTAATCTGGGGAATTCCTTTGTCTATCACATATTGACCCTTAGTTAATGTACTAATTGGAATTGGAAGTTAAATATATGAATTGGGTACTCAGGTCCTTTCTTTTAGGGTGCAGGGGCCTGAAGTTATTGTTATTGATATTGTAATTTTGCATGCAGTCCAGCATAGCAGTGGACATTTTGTAGGTTTGTGGTCTTCCTCTTGAGTTATAAGAGTATAAATTTGCATAACAAGTTTGGACGTCTTTTGATGCTGTAAACATGGCTAGATTTTTAAATGTCCTATATGAATTATGGCATATGTTTTAGATCATAAGAACATTGTTGTTAGAGTGCATGTTAATTAAAATGTCTTTTTAAGTCTTGGTCATATACAACATTTATGATTTATGTAATCTATCAACCAAAACCATGTCTAGTATTCTGCATAAATTATTAGAATCCAAACAGAATGCTAAGAAAATGCTTGCATTTAAATATTTTGTTATAAATTTTAAGGTGATTAATTTATTTTTAATTCTTGTGTTCCTTTGGTGTTTATCACTTTAGTCATAATGTCTTTATTAATTTATTTTTAATTCTTGCACATTCTTTTTATTTAAATTTGTATTGTTGAGTTTTCAAACATTGTTATATAAAAGCAAAGTAACATTATTCTGTAGAATTTTGTGCACTTGTTGTGAAGCTCTGAATTTCCTAATTTTGGTTTAAACTTGGACTGTGTGTAATCTTAACAATGATCTATACATATTAGATTTTTAAATATATTTTATTTTAGTTTTGACTTTGGAAATGCATAGGAGATATTTGTGAAATTATCTATTAGAAACTTTGAAGTGATGTTAAGCTATTTTATATGCATGTTATGCTGTCTTGAAGGTGATTCGTTAGATTGAGAAATGCACCAGATTGCAAGAGCTCTCTCAAGTTTACTATGCTCCTATTGGACCCTTGGAATGATAAGTTAGGGAGCTCTTGGATTGTGCCCTGCCAAAACCTCCTACACCATGTCTAATTAATAACTCTTTTTTTATTCCAACTGGTCAATTGCAGTTTTGGCCTTAGGAAATGCAAGAATCAGGTTTGGCCCTTGGAAAAAAAATGTTGAAGTATGGACTATGAAATAGACTTGTCATGAGTCATGACTGACATTATTTTTGCATTTTATTGTTGCTATTGTATAATCAAATCACTAAGCAAGTTGTTGCATCTTTATATCGTAGTTATCTTGTCTTGATGAATAAATAAAATTTTTATTTTTATTTATTTATTTAATTTTTTTTGCAAATAACATATTGTGAATGAGTTCTGCATATGTGAATCACTAGAACTCAATCCTATACTCGAGTCTTAAAGGCTTGAGTTCCTTAAGCAATCTCGAGTCTTTAAGACTCAAAATGCTAGTTTACAAATATGTTTCAAAAACATGCCAACTAGAAAAATTGTTTTAAAAATCATGTTAAATGGCAAAAAAATCCTACATCAGAACAATCAGAGTTATTTGATCTGGTTTTATAAGATGATATGGATGCAAAAGAAGTGTCATTGAAACCATCACTATTGAAAAATTGTTGTTCCCAACAATTTTGTTTTAGATGGTATAATTTTAGAGCTTAACAAACATTTATCTATTTGAACATTGAAATTTCATTTTGTGCAGTGCAAGCCTGATTGGACTTCAAATTGGCAAATTTAGTGGTTGTGAATGTGGGATTTAATGTTGGCTTCAAAAAAATTTCGTTTATTACATTAAATATTGGTGTGTCAAAAGTTGTTATTGAAGTTAGTAGAAGTAAGACTGTGAAAAAAAAATAAAAATAAAAATTAGTAGAAGTAAATAATCAAACTTTTATTAGATTTTTTAAAAATTTATTAATAGTGTTAACCGAAAGATAATTTTTAATTAATTGAAAATTTTAGTATTGAAGTTTCATTTAAAGCTGACTATCTTAGTAATTTCAATTAGCCTTAAAAAAAAACATGAAGAAGAAAGGAAAACCATCAATGTAACATTGAACTTTTACATAAAAGGGGATGTACTGAAATTTAGAGGTGATAAACGGTAGATACTGCTGTTAGGTTCTAAAAGTTTAGAACAATTGGCAAATCGTGAGCACACAAGAACATACAAGCTGCAGAAAGAAGATTTCAGAATCTGTCTGGTTCGATCGATCGAAAAACAGGCTCGACCGATCGAAAATCGTATCTGCAGAATTTTAAGTTGGCCCAAACAACAGTTCTAGCCCATTAAGGATTAGGGTTTCAGATCTACTTCTCCCACTATATAAAGGAAACCCTAAGCACGTTTTTTATAGGGCTTTTTAGAGAGAGAAGAGTGTGCCTCTTTTGTATTTAGGGTTTTGCTCCTAAAACCTCTCTTATAACTTCTACTGGTGTTGTTCCTTGAAGAATCTCAAGATCCGGTATTGTTGAAGTTGCTGCCTTCTCTAGTCATCAAAGGTGCTGATGATCTAAACCTTCAAGGGTGGTCTTGGAGTCACAAACAGGAGAGTTTGTGTTGCTAAACCTTTGAGTGGGATTTCAAAGTCACAAGCGTGGGTGTTTGTGTTTTGCAAAGATTAAAGAAAGAAGGAGTCCGTGGATCTCGGAGCTATCATGGGGTCGTGGTAGTAAGTTTCCTACACTGGGTAGCAATAGGATATTAGTGGTCTAAGTCTTATTGTGTAAACTTCAATTCTTTCTAGTGGATTTGCTATTTTACCTCGAGGATAGCTAGGTTAAATCCTCCCCAGGTTTTTTACCGGTTTGGTTTTCCTGGGTCATCAGATCTTTGTGTTATTTATTTTTCGCTGCTTTATTGTTTTTGATATATTTGTGTTAACCTAGTTTTGTTTAAATTACCTAAGTTAATCACTTGGCTAATTCTCTAGGTTAATCTGTTGGGTTTAAGGGGTCTAAACGAACTGACAACTGCAAACAAAGAGAGATGCAGAGAGAGATAGAGGAAATTGTATCTTTTATCATCGACATCGAAGGGAAGAAGATATGCTATGTGGTCTTTTTTTTTCTTAAGGGTATTTTGGTCATTTTTTAGGTATCATTGTTATTTCGGTCATTTTTAGGTTTAACGGTAATTTGGTCATTTTTATTAAGATTCAGGGTTATTTGGTCATTTTTTATTTATTTTAAGGGTATTTTGGTCATTTTTTAGGTTTCGTGGTTATTTTAATCATTTTTTCGGTTTTTGATAATTTTGGTCATTTTTTTTTAAAGTTTTAGGGTTATTTTGTCATTTTTTAGGTTCTAAGGGTATTTTGGTCATTTTTTAGGTTTCAGGAGTATTATGGTAATTGGTGAGAAAAAAGAAAAGAACCATCAAATGTGACAAAAGTACCACCGAATATGAGAAATGTACGATCTAATGTGATGTTGGTACTGCCTAATTTGACAATAGAGCCATCAAATATGAGAAAGAAAAAAAGGGACCACCAAACGTGACAAAAGTACAGTTAAACGTGATGTTGGTACTACACAATATGAGGACAACACCGTCAAATGTGAGAAAAAAATTAAAGTACAACCAAATGTGAGAAAAGTATGGTCAAATGTGATGTCACTGCCTAATGAGACAATAGAACCATAATTTGCGAGAAAAAAAATTGAACCACCAAACGTGACAAAAGTATTATCACATGTGATTTTGGTACTGCACAATTTGAAGATGATACCATTAAATGTATAAAAAAAAAATACAAGTACAACCGAATGTGGCAAAAGTATTGTTAAATGTGATGTTGGTACTACTTAATATGATAATGAAACTATCAAATGTGAAAAAAAAAGGAACTATCAAATGTGACAAAAGTACGGTCATATGTAATATTGGTACTACTTAATGTAATAATGGAACCATCAAATGTGAAAAAAAATAAGGGAACCACCAAATGGGACAAAAGTACAATCACATGTGATATTGATACTGCACAATGTGAGGATGGTACCACCAAATATGAGAAAAAAAAATTAGGGAACTATTGAATGTGACAAAAGTACAATCACATATGATGTTAGTACTGCACAATGTGAGGATGGTACCATCAAATATGAGAAAAAATAAGGGAACCATCGAATGTGATAAAAGTACAGTCACATGTGATGTTGATACTGCATAATGTGAGGATGGTAACATCAAATGTAAGAAAAAAATAAGGGAATCACTGAATGTGACAAAAGTACAGTCACATGTGATGTTGGTACCGCACAATGTGAGGATGGTACCATCAAATGTGAGACAAAGTAAGGGAACCACCGAATGTGACAAAAGTACAGTCACATGTGATGTTGGTACTGCATAATATGATGATTTTTTTTTTTTTGGTAAGAGACACAATGTGAGGATGATAGTATCAAATGTGAGAAAAAAAAAATAAAGGAACTACTGAATGTAACAAAAGTACAATCACATGTGATGTTAATACTACACAATGCGAGGATAGTACCATCGAATGTGAGAAAAAATAAAGGAGCCATTGTATGTGACAAAAGTACAGTCACATGTAATGTTAATACTACACAATGTGAAGATAGTTCTATCAAATGTGAGAAAAAAATAAGGGAATTACCGAATGTAACAAAAGTACAGTCACATGTGATGTTGGTATTACTCAATGTGAGGATGATACCATCAAATATGAGAAAAAAAAATAAGGGAACCACCGAATGTGACAAAAGTACAGTCTCATGTGATGTTGGTACTGCACAATGTGAGGATGGTATTATCAAATGTGAGAAAAAAAATAAAGGAACCACTGAATGTGATAAAAGTATAGTCACATGTAATGTTGGTACTGCACAATGTGAGAATGGTACCATCAAATGTGAGAAAAAGTAAAGGAATCACCGAATGTGACAAAAGTACAGTTACATGTGATATTGGTACTGCACAATGTGAGGATGATACCATCAAATGTGAGAAAAAGTAAGGGAACCACCGAATGTGACAAAAGTACAGTCACATGTGATGTTGGTACTGCACAATGTGAGGATAGTACCATCAAATGTGAGACAAAGTAAGGGGACTATCGAATGTGACAAAAGTATAGTCACATGTGATGTTGGTATTACAAAATATGAGGATTTTTTTTTTTTTTTTTTTGTAAGAGACACAATGTGAGGATGGTACTATCAAATGTGAGAAAAAAAAAATAAAGGAACTACTGAATGTGACAAAAGTACAATCACATGTGATGTTAGTACTACACAATATGAGGATGGTATCATCGAATGTGAGAAAAAATAAAGGAGCCATTGTATGTGCAAAAGTACAGTCACATGTAATGTTAATACTACACAATGTGAAGATAGTTCCATCAAATGTGAGAAAAAATAAGGGACCGAATGTGACAAAAGTACAGTCACATATGATGTTGGTACTACTCAATGTGAGGATGATATCATCAAATGTGAGAAAAAAAATAAGGGAACCACCGAATGTGACAAAAGTACAGGCTCATGTGATGTTGGTACTGCACAATGTGAGGATGATATCATCAAATGTGAGAAAAAAATAAGGGAACCACTGAATGTGACAAAAGTACAGTCACATGTGATGTTGGTACTGCACAATGTGAGGATGGTACCATCAAATGTGAGAAAAAGTAAGGGAACCACCGAATGTGACAAAAGTACAATTACATGTGATGTTGGTATTGCACAATGTGAGGATGGTACCATCAAATGTGAGAAAAAGTAAGGGAACCACTGAATGTGACAAAAGTACAGTCACATGTGATGTTGATACTACACAATGTGAGAATGGTACTATTAAATGTGAGAAAAAAAAAATAATGGAGCTATCGAATATGACAAAAGTACAGTCACATGTGATGTTGGTACTACACAATGTGAGAATAGTACCATCGAATGTGAGAAAAAATAAGGGAACCACCGCATGTGACAAAAGTACAGTCACATGTGATGTTAGTACTACATAATGTGAAGATGGTACCATCAAATGTGATGTTTTGATAACCTGGTATAGCAGGTTGCCTACTAGTGGATACTGTAGCCAAAATAAAAATAAAAAGAGAGAGGGTACAGTAGAATTACCCATATATATATATATAATATTATTGTTGAATATAAATAAATACTAAAATTTAAATAATTCACTAATTAAAAGTTAAATGAATAGTAAGTAAATATTTAGCTTTAAAAGAAGAGTGACACATGACACCAATTAAAGGATGAGGTGGAATGCTAAATAAAAGGATTCTCAAATAATGCATTGCATGGTACTATGGTAGAACTTGCTTTTATTTGAATTTTAAATGCTAAAATGCAAAACTCACCTTTTAAATTTCACTATTTTTTATTTCAGTCTTATAAGTTTAAATTTTGTCAATTCAGTCATCTAAGCTTCATTTTTTTTCCAATTAAATCTTTGTTAAGTTACTGTTAATTTCAGCCGTTAACTTACCATGTTATTCAAGATCCGACCCAATTAAGTCCTTCGTCTTCACTCTCCATCTAAGTTATTCAAGATTCTTATCTGACCCATTACAGTCCTCATATTCTTGATGGTATTCGCTACATTTTCAGACCCAGATAAATCCCCTTGAATCCTTATCATAGCCGCACCTTCTCTTACTTTGCTCAATGCTTCTCCATGGTTTTCACACCCACAAACAAATGGGCAACGAAAGTTGTGCTTGTTAATGAAATTGTCCTCATCCGCAAGAGCAATAGCTTCGCTCTCATCGATGTAATCGACCCTAATGGCTTCAAGAATCTGGGCCTTGACAAAATGACCGACACGGGCACTGACCATTATGGGGATCGAAACGATGCTCTTCATTTCTTTGATGAGAGATGGGTTTGGCATGCAAGAAATGTCTCGTTGAGATGGGTCCAACACAATGAGACAACATGCACCAGCTTGTTCTGCGTTGTGACTTCGACAGTGGCTCTGCCGCATAGCATTTGGGTTAGCCCAGCCATGAGGGCAAATGGGTTTGTCTTGGCGTTTGTGATGGCGATGCTATTAAAGACCATGACAGCACCATCTTCAACCATCGCACCAAGTGTTTGTGAAATTGCCTGAACCAAAAAATGATTAGAAAAGAAAAGGAAATGAGAAACAAGGAATGGTTGGCTTTTGGTAACAGGAAAAAAAAAATTAACTAAGGTCTAGAACGACACCATTTTGGTAAGATAACAGTTGAAACTAACAGCAAGTTAATGGAGGATTTAGTTGGAAAAAAATGAAACTTAGAGAACTGAATTGACAAAATCTAAACTTATAGGACTAAAATGAAAAATGGTAAAATTTAGAGGGTTAGTTTTGCATTTTGGCCAATTTTAAATTTATGATATATATAAAACTGAATATGTTTTACTGTCATTTGAATATTATAATAAATGCCTAATGCTAGAATATATAATTTCATCTACAAACACAATCATAATAATGCCTATCTATTCTAGGAAAAAAAAAATAACTATCATAATAATTGAATTTCATGTTTTGACAAAAGAATACAAGCGGGAAAAAAAAAATCATATTATGTTAAATTTTTCCGTGCATTACAGGGATTTTTTACTTGGATATAATACGTATGAGCTTTTATAATTTTACATATATTTTTTCACATCCATTTTCGTGTGTTAATTGTAGATATTAATGTGCAATAGTGGATGTATACAAGTATGAAATAATATTTTCCTATATAGTATTTACTACAACTCAACCACATTACTTGACACTTATGCATTGAATTGATAAAAAAAATTGTTTTCTACATTGAGTCAATGGATGTAAACAAGTCAAGTTTTGTTGAGTAGTGAAGGTTTGACCTTGAGTTGACAACAAAAGTAAATTGTTCTAATTCTACTCAAGCTCAAACTAACCCTACAAATATGTTTGGATTTGAGCTTGTCAAAAAGTTTAATTTGAACTTGGCTTGATTGCTTGATTCATTAATCAAGCTAAGTTTGAGCTCAATTTTAAGATCAAACTTGAACTCAATATCAAACTTTTGAGCTTAAGATCTAATACAAGTATATTATAAAGCCTATATCAATCTAATATCAATCCCATCTAGGTATGAGTTTATTTGTCAAGCTTATAAATGAGCCTAGGTTTAGCTTATTTATTTTTATCGAACTTTAATGTTCACGAGTTTGTTCAAGAGCATTTTCTTTTTTGTTTGGGCTCGATTCATTTATTTAGCAAGCATATAATTAAGACTTAAGTTTAGCTTGTTATAAACAAACATATACAAAATATCAGAATGTAAGTTAAGGTTCAGGTGAAACTGTTGATCACAAGGAAATGGCAAGAACAGAGTGTGTGAACAGTGGAACTTGATTTGAGAAATGGGACTGCATAAATGACATTAGTAGCTTCTGTGTTGTAGCATTATGAGCAACGACCTGTAGCTTAGCATTTGTTTTAATTGTATAAGTGATCCCACATGGGAGTGTTTGTTATTTGTATATACTCACGTGTAAGAGTTAGTTTCAGTTAGTTACACAGTTAGGCTAGTTTTGTTTTCAGTTTTTCTGATCTCAGTTATATATATGGCATTGCACTCTCTTTTGGAAATAATATACACAGAATTTCTTCATCTTTCTGATATGGTATCAGAGCAAATTCCCAAATCTTTTTAGGGTTTTGCATTCTCTTCAATTTCTTCTTCACTTTTTCTCGAGAAAACACTCTGTTTTTTGAGAAAATTTTCTTTTTCTTCATCATCAATGGCTTCCGCTGCCACAAACACAACTACAATTGGTTCTACTAATGGTTCTATACCTGAAAATCCATCTTATCCATCTTCTTCTTCACAAGATTCACCAATGGATGATCCCCTGTTCTTGCATCATGCTGAGAACCCAAGCTTAGTGCTAGTTACACAGCCTTTAATTGGTGGAGAAAACTACTCAGCTTGGGCTCGAGCTGTGAGGAAGGCTTTGCTCACCAAGAACAAATTAGGATTTATTGATGGGACTCTGACTCTCTCATCACCATTGATTTCTACTCCTTCATCTGTGCAAGCATGGATTAGATGTGACAACATGGTTGAAACCTGGTTGACCAATTCAGTTTCTTCAAAGCTTCAAGCAAGCATCATCTATGAAGATACTGCTCTAGAAATTTTGGAATGACTTGAAGAACCGTTTTGCACAAACCAATGGACCAAGGGTATTCAATCTTCAAAAGGAAATTGCAAAGTTACATCAAGGTGAGATGAGCATTACTGATTTCTTTACTCAGTTAAAGGTCTTTTGGGATCAATTACAAAACCTTAGTCCATTTCCCTCTTGCACTTGTGGAAAGTGTATGTGCAATATCAACAAAAGAGTTAATGATCTACAAGGTCGAGAATCTGTAATGAAGTTTTTAATGGGAGTAAATGAGTCTTTTTCCCAAGTTAGGTCTCAGGTGTTGCTCATGGATCCTATTCCATCTCTTAGCAAGGTCTATTCTTTAATGACTCAAGAAGAGACCCAAAGATCAATCCCAAATGCACCTGTTGTTAAAGTAGACTCTACTGTTTTGGCTACCAAAGTGTCCATTGATCAAGTCAATCATGTTACCAATCTTGTTAATTCTGGTGGGAAGGGTAAAGATAGACCAATTTGTACTCATTGTGGCAAGACTAGTCATACTGTGGACAAGTGCTACAAATTACATGGGTTTCCTCCAGGTTTTAAGTTCAAGAATAAGCCTGCTATGGCACACCAAGTCTCCTCAGATTCAAATTCAGAATTTGCTTCTCCAATGCATCAATTTTCTGCCTTCTCTCCTGAGCAGTGTCAGCAGCTTTTAGCCTTGTTTGGTGCATCCAACTCTTCCTTTGCAACACCATCTCATGCATCAGATAGCCCAATGGCCAATGCAACTTCTTCTTCCACTTCTGCAAATGTGGCAATAGCAGGTATGAATTTTTCCCATAGTGTTTTTGCTGCACAAGTGGTAAATAGGAAGGCTTATGGTGGTAATACTTGGGTATTGGACACTGGTGCCACTGATCACTTTGTATGTTCAGTGGAATTGTTAACCTCAATCACAGCTATTAGACAGTCTTTGGTTCAATTACCTAATGGAGAATCAGCTCAAGTAACTCACATTGGGACTGTTGTCCTTTCTTCTTCCCTTACTCTTAAAAATGTCCTTTGTGTTCCATCTTTTTCTTTTAATCTTTTATCTGTTAGCTCTTTAACTCACTCACATCCATATTGTTGTGTTTTCCTATCTGCTTATTCCTTCATTCAGGACCTTACTTCCTGGAAAACGATTGGGGTGGGCAAGGCACTTGATGGATTATATCTGTTGCAGTCAAATAGTCTTCAACAATCCTCCAGTTCTTCCCTTGCTGCCTTCTTAACTGCTCACAACCTCACTGATTTTTTGGTCATTTCACTATTGCAACTTCCACTCCTGTACCTTCTCAATCTTCCTCTATTTGGCATGCCAGAGTAGGGCATCCATCTGATGTCAAACTCAATAGTCTGTGTCATGTAATTCCTTCATTAAAACCTTCATGTAATAAAGATTGTCAAATCTGTCCTATGGCAAAACTTAAGAGATTACCTTTTCCCTTTCATAATAATATCAGTTCTTGTGCTTTTGATTTGGTTCATATGGATGTATGGGGACCCTATTCTACTCCTACTTTGGATGGCTTCAAATATTTTTTGACTATTGTGGATGATGCTACAAGAGCAACATGGTTATTTTTAATGAATTCTAAATCTGAAGTTAGGCAGCTATTCTCCTCTTTCTATACTATAGTTCATACTCAATTTGGCCTTAAAATCAAATCTGTTAGAACTGATAATGCTAAGGAGTTTGACATGTTTGATTTTTTTAATTCTCATGGAATTATTCATCAATATAGCTGTGTTTATACTCCACAACAAAATTCTGTTGTGAAGAGGAAACATCAGCACCTTCTTTGCATAGCTAGAGCCTTGCAAATTCAATCCCACCTTCCTATTAAGTTTTGGGGTGATTGTGTATTACATGCTGCCTATCTCATTAACAGGCTTCCATCTCCTTTATTACATGATAAAACACCTTTTGAATGCCTTTTCCACAAAATTCCAGACTACTCCCATCTCAAAGTTTTTGATTGCTTGTGTTTTGCCTCCACTATATCTCAAACCATAACCAAATTTTCTCCAAGGGCAAGAAAGTGTGTTTTTCTTGGCTTTCCCTTCAATGTTAAAGGTTTTAAGTTTTTTGATATTGAATCTCACACTGTTTTTGTTTCTAGGGATGTTATATTTCATGAGAATGTCTTCCCTTTTGTTTCAAATTATAGTGGTTTTGTTCAGCAACCTTTTTCCCTTCCTTTGCCTTGTGTTCCTACTGTTAATCCTCTTTTTGATCCATTAATTCAATCTCAATCCACTTCTACTGTACCTCTTGATTCCATTACTCATATTCATCATTCTCTTGATGATGATTTACTTGATGAGGTTCCAGCCGAGCCCCCTGATCCTATTGTTGATCCTATACCTCTTAGAAGGTCTTCTAGAGCTATCAAACAACCTTCCTACTTACAAGCTTACCACTGCAACCAGGTATCTTCTGTTCTTGCTGCCTCTCATTCCCACTCAGGTACTTCACATCCACTCTCTTCCCATCTCTCTTATCAGCACCTATCTCCTTCTTATAAATCTTTTTGTTGTTCCATTTCTTCCCTTGTTGAGCCTACTTATTATTACCAAGCTGCTTCTGATCCCAAATGGCAAGAGGCCATGACTGTTGAAATAGCTGCCCTTGAGGCTAATCATACATGGACCTTAACCCCCTTGCCTGCTGGTAAGAAGCCTATAGGATGTAAATGGGTGTATAAGATCAAGTATAGGGCTGATGGTTCAGTTGAGAGGTACAAGGCACGGGTGGTTGCTAAGGGCTTTACACAAAAAGAGGGTGTGGACTATTTTGAGACTTTTTCCCCTGTGGCCAAAATGGTTTCTGTCAAAGTACTCCTTACTGTGGCTGCAATTCAGGGCTGGTTTCTTAGTCAATTGGATGTGAACAATGCTTTTCTTCATGGTGATTTGGATGAGGAGGTTTATATGGCTCTTCCACCAGGGTTTCATAGCCAGGGGGAGGTAGTTTGTAAGCTGAATAAGTCCTTATATGGACTTAAACAAGCTTCTAGGCAATGGTTTGCCAAGTTTTCTGGCACTTTGCTTCAGCTTGGCTTCATTTAGTCCAAAGCTGACTATTCTTTATTTACTAGAAGGCAAGGTGATACCTTCATGGTTCTTTTGGTGTATGTGGATGATGTCTTAATAACTTGTAATGATAAGACTGAGGTAGACAGATTTAAGGTTTTGCTGGATGACAAGTTCAAGCTCAAGGACTTAGGTGATTTGAAGTATTTTCTTAGACTGGAGGTTGCCAGATCAGACAAAGGAATTGCTCTTTGTCAGAGAAAGTATACTCTTGAGGTACTCAATGATGCTGGTATGCTAGGATGTAAGCCAGCTAAGACCCCTATAGAACAAAGTCTCAAATTAAGTCAATTGGAGGGAGAAGAGCTCAAAGATCCCAGCAGCTACAGAAGGTTAATAGGCAGGCTATTGTATCTAACAATCACAAGGCCAGACATCACTTTTGCTGTTCATAAGCTTAGCCAATACATGTCAAAACCAAGAAAGCCACATCTGGATGCAGCCTATAGAATTTTACAATATTTGAAAAATGAACCAGGAAAGGGTCTCATGTTCTCTTCTAAGACAGATTTACACTTGAAGGGATTTGTAGATGCTGACTGGGCTTCATGTTGTGACACAAGGAAGTCTATAACAGGTTATAGTATTTTCATTGGAGATTCCTTGGTGTCTTGGAAATCGAAGAAGCAGTCCACAGTTTCCAGATCTTCAGCAGAAGCTGAGTACAGAGCTATGGCAGTTGCAACATGTGAAATTGTATGGATTTTATACTTTCTCAAAGACATTGGAGTTAAACATGATAAAGAGGCATTGTTGTTTTGTGATAGCCAGGCAGCATTGCACATTGGTTCCAATCTTGTTTTCCATGAAAGGACCAAGCACATTAAAATAGATTGCCATGTGGTCAGGGATAAAGTTTTGGAAGGGGTTATCAAGCTTAATCATGTGAGGACTCATTGTTAATTAGCAGACATGCTTACCAAAGCATTGGGTTACAATCAATTTTCTAACCTTGTTGGCAAGATGGGAATGATGAATATACACACACCAGCTGCTCTTGAGGGGGAGTATCAGAATGTAAGTAAAGGTTCAGGTGAAACTGTTGATCACAAGGAAATGGCAAGAACAGAGTGTGTGAACAGTGGAACTTGATCTAAGAAATGGGACTGCATAAACGACATTAGTAGCTTCTGTGTTGTAGCATTATGAGCAACGACCCGTAGCTTAGCATTTGTTTTAATTGTATAAGTGATCACACGTGGGAGTTTTTGTTATTTGTATATACTCACGTGTAAGAGTTAGTTTCAGTTAGTTACACAGTTAGGCTAGTTTTGTTTTCAGTTTTTCTGATCTCAGTTATATATATGGCATTGTACTCTCTTTTGGAAATAATATACACAGAATTTCTTCATCTTTCTTCATCTTTCTGATACAAAAGGCAAGCCCAAAACTGAACCCATGCCTTTGCATAAGCCATAAAGGGCTATCCAAGCTCATGACTTGCCTGTGACTTGATGTGAGGCCAAAAAAAAAAAAAAAAAGCTACTTCCTTCCATCTTCTCAAAAAGCAGTAGTAATAATAATATGCTCCGGAAATTCAATTGGTTTTTCCCTTATACCAAACATGTAGTAGTATCATTTTCTTCCATCAATAAACCATGTACTCGCCAAATTTCCCTTTCTTCCTTCCCTCCAAACTCCCCATATTTAAAATCTCTCTGTTACAACGGTCACCTCAAAGAAGCCTTGCTAGAGATGGCCCTTCAAGGCCCCGAAATGAGGTTTGAAGGCTATGACACGCTCTTAAATGAGTGCGTAAACCAAAGGGCCATCAGAGAAGGCCAAAGGGTCCATACCCACATGATCAAAACCTGTTATCTCCCTCCTGTCTACCTCAGGACCAGGCTTATCGTTCTGTACTGTAAGTGTGAGTGTTTAGGTGATGCGCGGCAAATGCTCGATGAAATGCCTGAAAGGAACGTGGTTTCATGGACGGCCATGATTTCAGCCTATTCTCAGAGAGGGTATGCCTCCGAAGCCTTGAATCTTTTTGTACAGATGTTGAGATCAGGTACTCCTGAAATTTCATGTCGAATCAGGTGCTTTTCATGTTGTTTCAACTTTGAAATTATAGTGGACTTCTGTAAAAAATTGCCTGGTTTAAATTTAAAGTTGGCTTACCATATGAATTTTATTTCAGCAAAAAAGAAAAAAAAAAAAGTTGGCTTACCATATTGCGGTTTAATAACTAGTGATTTGGTGTATGTTTACATGCAATCTCACATGGAATGGTGGATGATGTAATTAATTGGGACACATCCCTTTCTTGAATTAATTTTCAAGAAAATTTTTAATGGAAGTTTTATTGCAATATTCCTTATTGTAAGAGGGTCTGGGGCAACTACGCATAGAATGTATGCTCATTTAAATTCCATGACTTCTGAATTTAATTCAAAGGTAAGTAAATGATAGATGTTTGAATTATGCTAAGTTGATTTTTTTTTTTTTCTTCTAACAGTACAAAAGCACACATTATGCTTATATAAAGTGAGCATGTGGGGTTTTATATGTTCTGAAACATCAAAAGTATTTGATCTTCATCTAAGATGCCTGCAGCCCAAAATTGGTGGTTGCATAGCATGGTGGATTTTTCTTCTTTGTTTTCTGCAACGTTGATGTAGGCATGTGGCCATTGTAACTTATGATTCTGTATTCCATTTTCTCATTACAAAGGTGAACTTTCTGCAGGTACTGAGCCTAATGAGTTCACTTTCGCTACTGTTCTTACTTCTTGTATAGGTTCCAATGGGCTTAACCTGGGAAGGCAAGTCCACTCTTTCATAATTAAAACAAGTTTTGAATCCCATATATATGTTGGAAGCTCGCTTCTTGACATGTATGCCAAAGCTGGTAGAATTCATGAAGCTCAAGGAGTTTTTGAAAGCTTGCCAGAAAGAGATGTTGTCTCTTGTACTGCTATAATCTCAGGCTATGCCCAACTAGGCCATGATGAAGAAGCACTGGAGCTATTCCGTAGGTTGCATATGGAAGGAATGAGTTCAAATTATGTCACATATGCCAGTGTTTTAACTGCATTATCTGGTCTTTCTGCATTAGATCATGGAAAGCAAGTTCACAATCATGTCCTACGATCTGAACTACCCTCATATGTGGTTCTTCAGAACTCTCTAATTGATATGTATTCAAAATGTGGAAGCCTTAACTACTCTAGAAGGATCTTTGATAGTATGCCTGAGAGAACTGTCATCTCATGGAATGCAATGCTCATGGGGTATAGCAAGTATGGAATGGGAAGAGAGGTGGTTGAGCTTTTTGAATTGATGAGAGAAGAAAATAAGGTCAAACCTGACAGCGTCACTATTTTGGCCGTTTTATCAGGTTGCAGCCATGGAGGAATGGAAGAAAAGGGACTGGAAATTTTCTTTGAGATGGAAAATGGGAAGCTCGGTGTTGAGCCAGTGATTGAGCACTATGGGTGTGCTGTTGATTTGCTTGGGCGTGCTGGCCAAGTAGAAGAGGCTTTTAAGTTTATCAAAAATATGCCTTTTGAGCCAACTGCTGCTATATGGGGTTCACTTTTAGGTGCATGTAGGGTTCACTCAAACATTGACATTGGTGAATTTGTGGGCCATCAACTTTTAGAAATTGAGCCTGAAAATGCTGGGAATTATGTAATTCTTTCCAATTTATACGCTTCTGCAGGAAGATGGGAAGATGTAAGAACTTTAAGGGAATTGATGAGTGAGAAGGCTATGATAAAGGAGCCAGGAAGAAGCTGGATTGAGCTCGATCAAATCCTTCACACTTTCTGTTAAATTACCAATTATTCCAGAAGTTTAAGCTATTGGGATATGGTAAATTTAATTATTTAACCACACTGTTAATGTGGGCCCGTGTGGCTTGTATTGCCAAGCCCAAGTCGGTCCACCTTATTTGACCAAATCCAAATTGTAAAAGGAATGCTCTTTTGCCGACTTGGTTAATAACACACACAAACACACACACACATATGTTATTATGTGAGGCAATGGGAAGAGCATCAAATATTCTAATAACCTAGCTGTGCAGCCGTATAAAAAAATAGAGAATTAGAGAGGCAGTCCGCTTCTATTCTTATTGTTTCTGTGAGAGAGTGTTAGGGTGCAATTGAGATTTGGGTTTTTTGAGAGTGTTTTTGTACAATATTGTATCTCCCTAATTTTTAATAGTGAAATTTCGCCGTTGTCAACGTGGAGGTAGGCAGTTTGCCAAACTATGTAAATTCTTGTGTTTTTTGTATATGTTTGTTATTTAATTTTCGCTTATTTACTGTTATTTATTTGAGTCCTGGGGTGCTATTTTGCAAAATTGGTCTCAAAGGTTAACAGAAGAGAAGTGTGTTTGAGGGATAAAAACCGATTTCATCGAATCATAGGAGGAATTTGTTCTTGTGGAGATTACTGGTAGGTTTAGAAGGTAAAAAAAGAAGGCTCTTAATGTGACATGATCTAATTGTGCGCTCTATTGACATTGAGGATGCAAGTCCTCATACACTATACTTACTGTTTAATGAACAGAAGTAGAAATTGTTCCTTGTTGAATAATGAGATGAACAGACAACTTTAGTTGAGAGGAAAAAAAAAAAAAAAAAAAAGGAGATTCTGCAATTCTAACAAACTGAAGAACCATGTATTTATGGACACAGGGATAGGTATAGGTTGGTTTTTGACTCAAATATTTCTTGGAGCATCTTGAGTAACTAGCATAAGCTTGTGAAAATTAAGTGCAGTGCAAGGAACCCCTAGCTTTCAGAGTTGTGAACTAAGCTCTTCCTTTGGCATTTGGGTTCTCTTAGTCTGATTGAGATTATTGTTAAGCAGACAGACATTGAAAATTCTTTATGGATGAAGATAAAAGCAACAAGCAGGATATACACTTCTTTACTGACAAATCTCACAGCAGTTACCAAAAACAAGGACCACGACCTAGCCATGATGTAGAGAGCTATCCATTTCTTTTTGGTTTCAAGAATTTATAAATCTTTGTAGCCCTAATTTAAATTACAACAGCTGAAAATGTTCATGTCTTAGGAGGGTTAGCAATCTCTGTGAGACATACTGCTGTTAAGATACAGATCTGACATAAAAAAACCATCAAACTACCCTGAATCAAGTGCGAGCCTGCCTCAGATTTTGACCCGTTTGTGTGGAGAAATTGGACTTCCCTACGTCCATTCTTTCGTAGCAAGTACTAAGTTGTACAAAAGATTTGTAGTTGCCTTCGGTCCTCGGATACGTAGTGTAATTGTTGTACTCTAAAAACTCAGTTAAACTACTATAATTCTATCAGAGATCAGCGTGAAAATCGTTGAAGGTTTCTGCATTGCTTCAACTAGTGAGTGTCATCAAATTCAAATCCATTAGCATATTGCTTAAACTATTCAGTGACTCTTATTAATGTTAACTGAATCATGGGACAATGAAGTCACAAACTCTATTTTTAGTTCCGGTAGTAAATATTCTATTACACAATTTTTTTTTACACTATTTCACACAATATCCAGTACAATGACATGCACTGATGTAAACGTTTTAAAAGGAAAAAAAAATGATGTTCAAAAGTGAAATAAGTTGTGTGAGAGAATCATTACCCTTTTAGTTAGGAGTATGGAACTCTTGATAATGCTTATGTGGCAAAAAAAATAAAATAAAAGTTACTTTACGTAAAATTTCTTAAAAGTTATATTAAGTAAGATATATTATTTTATCTCTATTCTATGGAGACACAATGTGCATCATGACACAATTCCATTTTGTAAAAGAATCAATGAATACTGTAGGAGGGGTAAGATTCAAACACAAAATAGTGTCATGTAGGTTCGGCCCAAGGAGATGGAAAGGTCCATCCTCTTATCAGTCATGGCCCAATACGTTGATAAGAGCCCAAGTATTGAAACCGAAGAAGCCGACCGTTTGAGGAGCCCGAAGAGCTAACATTCCTTGGAAGGTGAACATTCCTCGGAAGGCTTTAAGCAAGCCACTTGGACCAAAAAACAAAATACTGAGGAATGAGGTAGAGACGTGCAAGTAAAGAAGAAGGGAAATATCTAGGTAAAGTACCCATTACCTCCGCATTCAATGCACTGCACCAATTCAGCTGGCTGCATTAATGACTGAATGACCCCTAAACAGTACTCTCATAGCTTGCAGCACATTCTACCATCTCTAGCAAAACCGTGATGGGACAAGCATCCAAAGGAAGATCAGTGACTGTACATGTGGAGGGTTGGGATGCACTTCTATTTAAAGAAAGGGAACACCTCCAGAACTGGGGACGGAGAACCTAAGAAAAATATACCCTGTGCATCTATACTTTGTAACCGAGACTTGAACATTATATGAACTAAAGATCCTTAGACTAACTCGAGGAAGAATTAATATTGAAATCTTCTTCTTTCTTATAGATAACTTGCTGTTTTTCCATTAACTTGAAACTGAACCATTTAAGCATACAAAGGTTAAACTCGAAAACCCATTCTCTACAAATTAATTGTATTGGGTAGTCACGCATTAACTCTCCATCCATCTTGAGTTGGTAACAGATTTTAGCCCGCATACAATTGTTAGGATATGTGCCTTTTAAATTCTATTGTATGATACTATGTATGATATTATGTTGTGATTACTAAAGTTGTTTTATTATTATCTAAAATAATGACAGCATGAATATTTGGACATTATTATATAGTACATGAGATGTATAGTATGTGATTTAGTCACAGAAGATGTAACTTACAAGTTCTTTGCAAACTCAGAATTTTAGTTCGTAGTCAATGATAAAATTAGGAATTTCATCTGCGAAGACTATAACATATCAACTAAGATGATTTGTCTTGATCATGGAAGTGGAGAGTTCTAGTTGATATAAGTGTTAAAACATATTGAACTGGACTACTGTGAAATTTATTATTTTACTAATGACTGTCAAATAAATAATAAATCTCACGACTTCTATTTATATGAACTCTCAATCTTGAGAGAATAATGAACCTGATCATGAAGTGTATGTTGCTTTGATATATCAGGAGTGAGATCTAAAGACACAATCAAAATCTCAGTATGTTGGGAAGCCACATTTAGTGTTGAAGGAACATTTATTCTCAAGATGAAATTCATAATCTCTTAACGGAAATATAAAATATTCCATTGAGATAAGTTTAATGAATTTGTTTATTTAGAGTGTTAGGCCTAACCACTTTAGTAAGAAGTTACTAAAGTATATATTTATGAAATTGGATTTCATAAATATATGATGAATAACTTAAAGGATTAAACCGGGTACTCAAGGATTAAGATGTAGTAATCTTCAAAGTGGCAGTCATCATTCATGACTTTGTATTACAACGAATATTTTAATGAAGAAGTTGAATGTATAATAAAATCTAGGGATATAATTTATTAATAAGGCCTAGAGTGCAATTATATTTATATAGTGGTATTAAATATAATTAATGGTAATTTTAGGCTTGTCAAGAGTTGATTGAAAGACCCAAAACCCATTGGAGCTAGTGTCTTATTTGTCCTTTTTGGTCTCACTCCAAGTCACATACTAAAGCCCAATTGGAATGACCTAAAAGGTTAGTCCAATTAGATAATCAGTTATATATAAGGGGAGAAATTTACAGAATTTTAGAAGAATGAAATGGTATGTATGTGAGTGTAAGCCACTCTCTTATTCTCCCTTGAACATATACATATAAACTGATTGAGAGACCACACGTCTTGGGCATAAGTGGAATTGGAGTGAAGATTAAAAGTGTTCCCAAGTATTTCTAATCTTTAGTTTTGAATTTTATTGCACCAAGGTACGCTCTCTTGTTCTTAAATTCTAAAATTTACATAGTACATGTTATCAATTGCGAATGAAGTAGATCTGTTAATTTTCCGCTGTGTATGTTTTGTATGCGATACAAACTATGTTTTTCCAACAATAATTGGTGCTGTCTGTGGGAAAGTCACCTTAAATCCTTGCTTACGGTTTCGTGTGTGGATAAAAAATGGCAAACTTTAGGGGAGATAGAGAAGAATCTATGGGCTCTCAATGTAAAGATCAGTTTATGAACTTGGAGAGAAAAAGGGATTGTGATGTGGCTCAAACTCCCAGCATCAGGGTCAAGTCCATTCATTCAGATCATATCAGTCGAAACCATTCGAGACCTGGAAGTCACATATTGCGTGAACAAAAGACACGTAACCTTAGGTAGAAGGTTGATCATCTACGTAGGCGACTTCGACGTAAAGTGAATGTCAGGGAGGATAGAACCCCTTCATCGAGCCAAAGCTTTAGTTCAGAGGGAGGACAAAGTTATCGGTGAAGATCTAGAACTCCTCCAAGCGAATCCTTTACAAGATCCTCTCGTTCAATAGGTGGAGAGAGACATTGTTAAAGAATGGTAAAAAATTCACCTCTTGAGAATATGAGAATTGATGCTATGAGTAAGGCTTTGCACCAGATCTTTTGGTACCTTTTTCGAGTCATATTGAGAGGGCCAAGCTCCCCCATCATTTTTCCCAACCAACTTTCATGATCTATAATGGAAAGACTGACCCTATGGAGCATGTGAGCCATATTAATTAAAGAATGGCCATTTACTCTAGAAACAAGGCTCTCATGTGTAAAGTGTTCCCTTCTAGCCCTGGGCCTATTTCCATGAGGACCTAACCAGGGCATTTGGTGCCAGATTCGTGACTTGCAGCAGAATCCTTAGACCTTTGGATTCATTGCTCTCCATGGCCATGAAGGAGGGAGAGACCTTAAAAATCTATTTGGATAGGTATTGGGAGCTTTTCAACAAGATTGATGGGGATTTTGAGGATGTGGCTATTAGAACTTTCACAGCGGAGCTTCCCATGAATTCAAACCTAATGAAATCCCTCACCATAAAGCCTACTCGGAACATGCATCAGTTCTTGGATTGCATTGACGAGCATAAAAGAGTTGAAGACGATCAAGTATAGGGCAGAGGGAAAGTAATGGTTTTCACGCCCAACAGAGGGATCCTCGGTTTGATAGATTTGGCTCTAATCGACCAAGGAGAGAATTTTTCAATCAAGCTCCCCAAAGTAACACATTGGTGGTTAATTCGGTATTCAAGGAACCTGTATCGGGTGCTAAAGAAAATAAAAAATGAGCCCTACTTCAAGTGGCCCAATAAGATGGGAGGAGACCCCACCAAGCAGAATCAGAACCTGTACTGCTAATATCATCAGGACCAACGTCATACGACCGAGGACTGCAAGACCTTGCGTGACTTTTTAGAATAGCTAGTCAAAGCAGGGAAGTTGAAACAATTCACGCATCAATTTCCTAGCCTAGGGGAGCAGACAGGAACAGGTTACCAAAAAGAGGTGGCACCATGCCTACCATTAAGAACCATCAATGTTATTTTTGCTACACCAAATAGGGAAGCTGGTCCCTCATCTAGGGCAATGGCCATTTCACCATAGCCTGAGGAAAGATAGGACAAAGGGTCCAAGAGGGTTAAGACAGAGGAGGAGCCAATTCTCGGCTTTTTAGAGGACGATAAGATTGGTACTTTCTAGCCCCATGTGATGCTCTTGTGGTCACACTTCAAATTGGAGGGTTTGATGTGAAAAGAGTAATGGTAGATCAAGGAAGTAGGATTAAAATTATGTATCCAAACATGTATAAAAGGTTGGGGTTGAAACCCGAGGAACTCAACAAGTACAACACCCCATTGGTAGGAATTGACTGAAGAACTGTGACCCCCAAAGGATGATTAAATTGCTGGTGTAGACGGGCAGCAAAGTAGTCAAAGTAGACTTCATTGTGGTTGACACCTATTCCCCTTACACTGCAATTTTGGCAAGGCTATGGCTCCACGCTATGGGGGCAGATTCCTCTACTTTACATATGAAAGTGAAGTACCCAATTGAAGAACACGTTAAGGAGCTAGTGGGATGTCAAACCATGGCTGGGCAGTGTATGGTTGCTCCTGTCAGGCATTAATCGTTGCAAGTGAATCTCCCTGATTTTAGCTATGTCTCATAGCAACCAACTGTTGGAATGCCAGAGGTCTCAGACATAATGGCGAAGATCAGTGCACAATGTGAAGAATTGGAGAAGATTGTCCTTGATTTGGATAGTGATAAATATTTTCAGATCGGAATGCAACTACCTTTAGCCAAGAAGGAAAAGTTATTGGTCTTCTTAAAAAATAACTTGGATGTTTTTGCTTGGAGAACATATGAGGTTTTGGGGGTAGATCTGAAGTTCATATGTCATCACCTCAACATGAACCCAGCCATAACACCGAGGAGGCAATAGCCTCAGCGATCTTCTAAGGAACATGCCAAAGTAGTAAATGAGGAAGTTAATAAGCTCAAATAGGTTGGGGCCATCAAGGAGGTTTTTTTTATCCTGAGTGGTTGGCCAACACTGTGGTAGTTAAGAAAAAGTCAGGTAAATGGAGGGTGTGAGAGACCTCGCCAATTGGGTGCCTCTTAAAAAAGAGATTCGAGTACCATTTAGGGCACCTCTCTTTTTGGGTAATGGTATGGAGTCGCCACTTATTTTTTATGTACAAAAGAAAAGAAAAGCTAATATACTAATACATGATTGAATTGCTTCATTTTATTGATTGAATAAAAAAAATACAACTTTGAAAATTTGAACTTTACATGGCTTTAGGTCCTAGTTACAATCTACCAGATATACATGGCTTTTTATCTTAGTTACAATCTACCCAAAATAAAAACAAAGATAAAGCTAAATCTACTTAACCAAAAATCTAAATCTGGAGTCTAGGTTATGGAATGGAAAGGTGTTAGGCACCTATTCCACCTAGATAAAGTCTAGTCTTCTAGACTCTTGTGACCAATGTACCATTTTATGCATGTTATGTATGATATGTTAGACATGTGAAATAAACTAAACAACACAAAATCATTTATAAATGTATCCTCTTTTGTTAAAAAAATCAAATATGTTTTAATGATTAAAAAAAAAGATTTTGATTTGAAAAATCAGATCTGTTTTTGTATGTGCAAAAGATTTTTTATGTGAAGAGAATCTCATTCACAAAATAATTTCATGCTACATGACTCAAACAAACAAACAACAATTCATGAAATCTTTCTTTATTTCAAAAATCTACATGCATTAAAAAATCAGATCTGTATCTAAAAAAGATACAAAATCCGTTTTTATTTTAAGAAAAATCCATATCTACATCTAAGAAAGATCTAGATCCGTTTTGTTTTGAAGAAAAATTCAGATCTACATCTAAGAAAGATGTAGATCCCTTTCGTTTTGAAGAAAAAGAGTTAATTGCATGCAGATCTTTAAAACTAAGAAATAGATTATAGTAACAATAAAAGAATCAAGAACATATTTAAATAATCTAATTTAACAAATCATAACATGGATATTTAAAACAAGAAAGCATGCATCATCATCATAAGAAAAAATATAAGAACAAACGGGTTAGAAAACAACCTCTTGCATGAGCACTGTTCTTACTTGAGAGGATGTTTTAGGGTTCAAAGGAACTTGTTAAGTTGTCTTTGAAACCTAAAAGCCCTAATTCTTGTAGCAAATCTCAGAGAGGATCACCTAATCTCAACAATTTATGGGTCTCCAAACGTATGCCTCTCAGAGCGTAAAAAGAAGGTGCTGAATTATGAGGTTCAATCTCTATTTATAGAGGCCTGAGGATTCTAAAAAATAGGTATGGATGATTAGGGTTTGAATCTGGACGCATCCTTTTGTGAAAAGATCGAAAAGGGTGTGCCTTATCGTCACCCGAAGGCCGTTGGGCCAAAGCCAACACAAGGGAAATTTGGCCCTTTTAGAGTGCCGTTTAGCACTCTAAAAGTGCCGAATTGGTTGATGGACCCCGAACGTTCTTTCATGCTCGGGTGCCATTTGGACTCCTCTTGTAGGGTTTTTTGACCGGTCCTTGTACCTAGACGCATTTTCATCCTTCGTCTATGATTTTATGTATTATTTTAGGCTTTTTAAGAACTATTATCTTGAACAATTATCTTGTGGATAAATCCCCTAAAATAAATCTTGATAAAGTTTAGATTATCCACAACTTTATAGTTATCCAATCATCCCCTTTACTCCTATGCATGCAATCTTACTTTAAACACTAATTATCAACCAATCACAAAATTATTTAATTATTCAACCAATCAAAATTAATTTAAATTAATCGTGTGTGGTTGACTCTTCCTAGACACAATGTATATGGGCTGTGCAAACTTGATCATGCTATATCTTTCAATCTGATGGTTCGATTTAGAAACCGAACACACCATTGTGACCGTTAGAATCTCAAGATCATTGTTATGATATGCAATGAATGAATTGATGCATGCTATGCAAGAACAATCTGATGCATGTAATGCAAAGATGATCTTTAGGTACATGGTTGGTCATTCCAGTCATCTTCTTTGATTAAATCATGGGTGCAAAATTGAGTGTCTACAGAGGGTTTATGTTGATTTCATTGATTTGAATAAGGCCTGCCCCAAAGACCCCTTTTCGGTTCCCAGAATTGATCAGCTTGTCGATGCAACATTCGGCTATCCTCAGATGAGTTTTCTTGATGCCTTCCAAGGCTATCATCAAATTCCATAGGCATTGTCAGATCAAGAAAAATTTGCATTCTTTACCCCTACCGGGAACTACCATTTTCGAGTGATGCCATTTGGCAGGAAGAATGCTAGTTCCACTTATCAAAGAATGGTGATGAGAATGTTTGAAGCTCAGCTAGGCAAGAATATGGAGGCTTATATAGATGACATGGTGGTGAAGAGCAAACATGTGTCCAAGCATTTGGGGGATTTAGATGAAATAATTTCAATCTTGAGGAAGCACAAGTTGTGCCTAAATGCTTCTAAATGCTCCTTCGGTGTAGGATCAAGGAAATTCTTGGGGTACATGATCACTTACCAAGGAGTTGAGGTTAATCCTGATCAAATCAGAGCCATCCATGATCTACACCCACCTTGGAATCTAAAGGACATGCAGTGCTTGACCAGGATGATAGCTGCTTTAAACAGATTCATGTCTCGATCGGCTGACCGTTGTAGACCATTTTTTTAGTTGCTTCACTTGTAGAAAGATTTTGCTTGGTCTGAGGAATGTGACAAAGCCTTGAGGAGTTGAAGAAGTACTTGGATCCCCCAATTTTGTCCAAACCTGAGAAGGAAGAAGTCTTGTAAGTTTATATAGCAGTCACGACCTATGCCGTGAGCTTAGTTCTGGTTTGAACAGAAGTAGGGGTGCCAAGAAGAAGCTTCCCATTACTTTCAAGTACATACAGTCGCTGTCCTCACTCAGCTTCCTTTACAGGCATTGCTCCAGAAGTCGGATTATATAGGGAAAGTAACAAAGTGGGGAACCATGTTGGGAGCATTTGACATCAGGTACTTACCGTGTATAGTTGTAAAGGGGAAAGTTTTGGCTGACTTGGTAACTAAGTCTACTTATGGGATGGAAAAGGATGATACTAAGGAGGGAGATATGCCTAACGAAGAGATTTTGATGATTTTAACGTCACGTTCGCTACTTTGGGAATTATACGTGGGTGATGCTAACTAGAAGGGTTAAGGGATCAGAATTATGCTAGTATCTCCTGAATGCGTTACCATAGAGAAGTCCTTGAGGTTAAGCTTTACAACCACGAATAACTAAGTAGAATATAAAGCTCTTTGGGTAGGCTTGAATGCTGTAAAGAAACTTAGAGGCAAGTTCGTTGAGGTATTTTGTGACTCGAGGCTCATTGTAGGGCAGGTGAGAGGAGAATTTGAAGCCAAGGATTAAATGATGCAATGGTATCTAAGCCAAGTAAAACAACTGCAGTTTAACTTCGAGGTATTCTCTGTAAAGCAAGTTCCCAGAAGCAGAAATGCTCATACTAGCTCATTAGCGACCCTAGCTACCTCATTAGGAGAAGGCCTATCAAGGGTTATAATGGTAGAGGACCTAGTGACGTCTAGCTGGAACAGCCAAGTCCCTATCGAAGTAAACGCAGTACATGTCGGCCCGATCTGGATGGACCCAGTGGTGTTTTTCTTAAAGGATGGAACACTAATCAAAGACAAGACCGAGGTTGAAAAGGCTCGGAGAAAGGTACCACGGTACTGGCTCTCAGAAGAGTAGAAGCTATACAAACAATCATACTCAAGGCTTGGAGAAAGGAACTATGGTATTGGCTCACTTGTTGTGTGTCCATCTCGAAGCAGTGAAGGCATTGCTAGAAGAGCTCCATGAAGGAATTTGTGGCAACCATACTGAGGGAAGGTCTTTATCACATAGGACTCTTACTCAGGGATATTGGTGGCCAAGCATGCAAAAGTTTGCTCAAGAATATGTTAGAAAATGCAATCAGTGCCAAAGGTATGGCCCGAATATTCATCAGCCGGGAGGGATCCTAAATCCTCTTTCTAGTCCATGGCTTTTTGCACAATGGAGATTGGATATAGTTGGACCCTTCGTAAAGGCAACTAGAAATCGAAGATGATTCTTTGTTAGGACTGATTACTTCACCAAGTGGGTCGAAACAGAGCCCATTTCTAATATCCGAGATCAAGATGTTAAGAAATTCGTCTGAAAGAAGATCCTCATAAGATTTGGAGTCCCATATACTCTTATAACAGACAATGGTCTTCTATTTGATAGCAATGTTTTTCGAAGATACTATTGTGAGCTAGGCATAAAGAATAGATATTCCACTCTGGCCTACCCTCAAAGCAACGGACAAGCTAAGGCCACCAATAAAGTTATAGTGGATAGGCTGAATAAGTGATTGGACAAAGCAAAGGGAAGATGGCTAGACGAGTTACCCCCCATGTCCTGTAGGCATAGCGCACTACGCCAAGGAGATCAATCAGAGAAACACCCTTTTCAATGACATATGGCTTCGAGGCAGTCATCCCCTTAAAGATGGGGTTTTTGATGATAAGAATCGACCAGTTGTTGGAAAATATGGTTTTGTATCTCATACAAAACACACAGCGGAAGCAACAAAAATGGATCTATTTCATTCATGATTGATAACATTCATTATGTAAATTTCAGAATTTAAGAACAAGATAGCATACCTTGATGCGGTGAAATTCAAAACAAAAGATTAGAAGTACTTGGGAAAACTTTTAATCTTCACTCCAATTCCACTTTACGCCCAAGAAATGTGGCTCTCAATCAGTTTCTAAGGGAGAATAATCGAGTGGCTTCACTCACACATACACCATTTTTCAATGAAGTCTCTCTTTCTTAAAATAAAATTTTGTATGTTTCTCCCTTTATAACTAACTGATTATCTAATTGGGCTGGCCTATTAGGCCTTTCCAATTGAGTTTTAGTGTATGGTTTGGTGTAGGACCAAAAGGGACTAATAAGACACTAGCTCCAATGGGCCTTAAGCTTTTCTCTCAACTCTTGACAAGTCCAAAGTTACTATTAATTATATTTAATACCACTATATAAATATAATTGCACTCTAGGCCTTATTAATAAATTATATCCCAAGACTTTATTATACATGCAACCCATTCATAAAATATTCGTAGTAATACAAAGTCATGAATGTAGACTGCCACTTTGAAAATTACTACATCTTAATCATTGAGTACTTGGTTTAATCCTTTAAGTTATTCATCATATATTTATGAAATCCAATATCATAAATATATACTTTAGTAACTCCTTACTAAAGTAATTAGGCCTAACACTTTAAATAACCAAATCCATTAAATTTATCTCAAGTGAATATTTTATATCTCCGTTAAGAGATTATGAATTCCATCTTGAGAATATATGTTCCATCAATACTAAATGTGGTTGCCCAACATACTGAGATTTTGATTGTGACTTTAGATCTCACTCTTGATATATCAAAGCAACCTACATCTCCTGATCAGGTCCATTATTCTCTCAAGATTAAGAGTTCATGCAAATAGAAGTTGAGAAATTTATTATTCATTTGACAATCGTTAGGAGAATAATAAATCTCACAGCAGTTCAGTTCAATATGTCTTAACTCTTAAAACATATCAACAGATCAACTAGAAGTCTTTACTTCCATGATCAAGATAAATCATCTTAGTCGATATATTATAGTCTTCACAGATGAAATACCCAATTTCATCACTGACTATGAACTATAATTCTGAGTTTACAAAGAACTTGTGATTTATATCTTTTGTGACTTTTCACATAAATCACATACTATGCATCTCATGGACTATATGATAATGTTCAAATATTCATGTTATCATTATTTTAAATAATAATAAAATAACTTTATTAATCATAACATTAAGTCATACATAATGTTATACATAACATCATACAATAGGATTTAAGGGCACATATCCTAACAATCTCCTACTTGCCCCAAAGACTATTGTGCACTAATATAACTCTCATTCCCTCCAAATGTGACTCAAAAGTCCTTTGGGGTAAGATTTTGGTAAAAGGATTCGCTGGATTACTTGCACTATCAATCTTTGCTACTATTACATCTCCTCGAGCAACAATGTCTTGAATAATGTGGTACTTTCTCTCAATGTGCTTTCCTTTCTTATGATTCCTTGGATCTTTGGATTGTGCAACCGCTCCACTATTGTCGCGAAACAATGTGATGAGAACTTGCTCCATTCTCACAACACCAAGATCAGATAGGAATTTCTTAAACCAAACTGCTTCCTTTGCTGCCTCACAAGCAGCAACATATTTAGCTTCCATAGTGGAGTCCGCAATACAAGATTGCTTAACACTCCTCCAACTTATGACTCCACCTCCCAATTGAACACATAACCTGAAATGGACTTTCTGAAATCAAGATCTGACTGAAAATCTGAATCTGTATAACCAATGGAAATCAAATCCTCATTATGGTAAACAAGCATACAATCTCTCGTTCTTCGTAGATACTTGAGAATATGCTTTACAGCTGGCCAATGTTTAAGTCCTGGATTTGATTGATATCGGCTGACCATGCCAACTGAATAACAAATATCTGGCCTGGTACATAGCATGGCATACATGACACTTCCCACTACAGAAGCATAAGGAACTTGTCTCATTATATTTTCTTCCTCAAGAGTCTTAAGCCTTTGGTCATCAGACAAAGGAACTCCATGTCTGAAAGGAAGTAATCCTTTCTTGGAGTTTTGCATGTTAAACCATTCTAGAACCTTATCTATATACCCAGTTTGTGATAAACCTAACATCTTATTCTTGTGATCTCGCCAAAGCTTGATCCCTAGAATAAATTTAGCTTCACCTAAGTCCTTTATATCAAATTGGCCTGACAATCAAACTTTTACTGATGACATTACCCCCTACATTATTTCCAATGAGTAGAATGTCATCAACATAAAGCACTAGGAATATTACTACTTTATCTCTATGTCTTTTGTACACACATGGTTTATCAAGATTTTGTTCAAAACCAAATGATTTAATTGCTTGATCAAATCTAATGTTCCATGACCTAGATGCTTGTTTAAGTCCATAAATGGACCTTTTCAACTTGCATAACATATGCTCTTTGTTCTTTGCTATGAAACCTTCCGGTAGTATCATATAGATTTCTTCTTCAAGATTGCCATTAAGAAATGCAGTCTTGACATCCATTTGCCAAATCTCATAGTTATAATGAGCAGCAATGGATAAGAGAATTCTGATAGATTTAAGCAGGGCTACTGGCGAAAAACTTTCATCATAGTCAATTCCTTCTTTTTGTGTATACCCTTTCGCCACTAGCCTTACTTTAAAGGTTTCAACATTTCCATCTATCCCTCTCTTCCTCTTGTAAACCCATTTGCAACCAACATGTTTAATGCCATTAGGCGCCTTTACAAGATCCTAAACATGATTGGAATTCATTGAATCTAATTTAGATTTCATAGCTTGGACCCAATGATGTGCATTTATATCATTCATTGTCTCTTCATAAGTATAGGGATCCGATTCAGCTTCTTCTGGGATAGCTTCATAAGTTTCTCCCAAACTTATAATTCTTATAGAAGGCCGAACAATTCTCCCACTATGACGAGGCACCTGTGTACTAGTCATCTCATGAGTAATATCTTGTGGTGTATCTAATATATCCACATTATCCCTAGTTTCATGCATTGGTTGTTCTATTACAGGTTCATTCATTTCAGCCAAAACAACTCTACTTCTAGGAGTATGATCATTCATATAGTCATTTTCCAAGAATTTGGTATTTGTGCTAACAAACACGTTATTATCCTTATGACTATAGAATAAACTTCCAACAGTTCTTTTTGGATACCCTACAAAGAATACTACTTTTGTTTTAGACTGTAACTTGTCAAACTTTCCTTTCAACACATGTGCTGGACAACCCCAAATATAGAGATGTCTCATACTAGGCTTACGCCCAGTCTATAACTCTACAGGTATTTTAGGAACAGACTTCGAAGGTACTAAATTCAGAAGATACATTACAGTACTTAAGGCATATCCCCAAAAAAAATTGGTAGAGTTGAATAACTCAACATGGATCTAACCATATCTAAAAGAGTTATATTCCTTCTTTCTGCTACATCATTTTGTTGTGGAGTTCCAGGTGCAGTCAATTGGGATATAATCCCATGTTCAGTCAAGTAATCCTTGAAATCCCTAAGAAGGTATTCGCCACCTCGATCAGATTAAATGGCCTTTATGCGTTTACCTAATGGATTCTCAACTTCAGTCTTAAACTCTTTGAACTTTTCAAAAGTTTCGGACCTCCGTTTCATTAGGTACACATAACCAAATCTAGAGTAATCATTAGTGAAGGTAATGAAATAGTCATAGCTACCTCTTGCTTGGATTGACATAGAACCACATACATCTGAATGTACTAATTCTAGTAACTCTTGGGCTTTTTTACCTTTGCATTAAAAGGTCGTTTGGTCATTTTACCCTCCGAAAAAAAATTCACAAACTAGAAAACCATCAAAGTCCATGGGCCCTAAGAGTCTATCTTTGATAAGTTTTTGAATTCTTCTTGAATTAATATGACTCAAATGCAAATGCCAAAGATATGCATCACTTGTAGAAGGAAACTTTCTTTTTAATAATTTTATATGAGAGTTATAATCAAGTTCAGAATTGTATAATTAATGCTTATTAGGAGTTAAAATATAAAGACCATCTACAATATTGCCAGAACAGATAAACATTTTATCTTTCTTTATTACAACATTGTGTTTTAGGATAATATAATATCCATGTTTACCTAAATAAGTTGGAGAAATTAAATTCCTACGAACATTAGGTACATACAAATAGTCTTCTAATATTAAAACTCTAGATTCAAAACATAAATTAAACACTTCAATAGCTATAACTGGAATTTTGCTCCCATCAGCCAAGGTAAGAAACATTTCTCCTTCATTTAGCTTTTTGGTCTCTTGAAACCCCTGCAAAGATTTGCAGATACGATAAGTACAACCTGAATCCACACACTAGGAATCCATGAGATTCTGTACTAAGCATGTTTCAAGAAGGAATGCACTTTTCATACCTTTATTCTTGGCAGTCTTAAATATTGGAAAATTCCTCTTCCAATATCCTTTCTCACCACAAAGGAAACACTTTCTTTTGGTTTTCTTTTCTTTGTTGGCAACTCCTAAGGCAACTTGTTTACCATCTTACTTGGCGAAGTCCTTCTTCTTCTTTTTCTTTTTACTCTTGCCTTTCAGCTTAGGTTGAGAAGTAGAAGCTTCAGCCATATTGGCATCAACACTAGAAGTATCAAGGATGCCTTTTGCCACTACCAACTCATTCATCAATTCAGACAATGTATAAACCTTTTTGTTTATATTATACTTAAGTCTGAATTCCTTGAATGATTTTGGTATTGACTAGAGTATCATATCTGTAAGTTTGTTTAGACCCCTGTAAACTAGATTGTTTAACCTAATTAATTAACCAAGTGAATACTTAGGTTTATTATTCAGATCTAGGTTAAACACAAATAGTCATAAACAATAAAGCAGCGAAATATAAAGAACAAAAAGATCTGATAACCCAGGAAAACCAAACCAGTAAAAAACCTGGAGATGATTTAACCTAGCTATCCTCAAGGTAAAATAGCAAATCCACTAGAAAGAATTGAAGTTTACACAATAGCGACTTAGACCACTAACATCCTATTGCTACTTACTTGTAGGAAACTTACTACCACGACCACGTGACAGCTCCGAGATCCGTGGACTCCTTTCCTTGAATTCTTCAGCAAAGCCCAAGCAACACCTGCTTGTATATCTTGAAACTCTTTTGTTCTGCAACTGTATGATTTACCAATCTCTTGACATGAATCTTGAGTTTGAAAACCCTAAGTGTATGTGAAGGTAAACATCTCTAGATCTAACAAATAGATTCACAAACACAGCATTCAGAACTCTAAAAACGTGGCTAGGGTTTTCCCTTATATACTTAAGGGAAAACATAAAACCCTATACATTAAATGGGCTAGGGCTGAGTTGGAAAAATTCTGTAGAAAAACGTTCTGCACAATTTTCGATCGATCGAGTCTAATTCTCGATTGATCAAGTCAGGCAGAAAGTGCACAGTAATTCTACAGTCAACTCGATTCCAACTTTACATAAAAAGCCATACTTTGAGCAAGTCTAACACACAACTTAAAGAATGTTTTGATCATGGTTTGCCAACATTACAAATTGAAGTTCTAATACATTAGTTCCTAATTCTTAGAACCCAACAAACTCCCCCTTTGGCAATCCGTGACAAAACACAGACTTAAAAAAAAACTCAAAGTTTACAAATTGAAACAGCCCATTACAAAATTAAAAAGCCACTAAACAATTCAACCTAACTATTATCTAACAGTTGCAAAGTAGACAGCAGCACAACTGAATCAACCTGTATATTCCTATAACACTTAACAAACACATAAATGCATGTGTGGAAAATACAAGGAATATAAAAAATAACTTCTTGATTTCACATAACACAAAATAAAGACATATATCATGAATAACACCATAAATATAAATCAATAAACAATGTAGCATTGTGAAACAAGAAACAAATACATAAAAAAGTATCCCAAAAATATATATCTCCACTATCATGAGCCAAAAAAAGTAAATACACAGTGAAGCACCTAGATACAATCTAATAACTCTACAAGCTCAACAGTATCACAATAAGGTACAAAAACTCAACTCCCCCTAAGACAAAAATCTCCTCTACAAGGCATGAACTCCTCAATAGAATGCACTCCCCCTTTTTGTGACGAATTGCCAAAGTGCACACACTCATCATCAAAAGGAGGTGGCGGAGGAGAACGACGAAAACTCGCCAAATCCACTCTCATAGCACGAAGCTCATCAAGGACATCCACCAGAAGCTGACCATGAGCCGCCTAAACGGTCATGACAGTGTCTAGAGTCCGATGAATATCATAAACATCCGAAGGAGAAGGTGGAGGAGCATCATCAGCAGCAGCAGCTGCAGCAGGATCAGCAGACGTCTCAACTGCAGGAGCATCTGTAGAAGAAGAAGGAGGTGGAGTGACACCGGAAGGCTCTACCCTAGGACGCTTAGAGCTAGCTTGAAGTTGAGCAGCCCTTTGCCTCAAAAAGGTAGCACCTATAGGAGCAATAACGTGTACGGGCTCAGAAACAGGAAAATCACCTAAACCTAGGTGAAGGAGAATCCTATGAATAAAAACAGGAAAGAATAAAGCATGAGCCGTAGAACTAGACCTATGTACCTCGTTCAAAGAACAAAGGAACAAATGAGGAAAACTGATAGGGGCATCAGTAACAAGTGCATAAAAAAACACACATCGCTCAAGAGGGATGGTGTGGAGATGAGAAATGGGCCACAATCAATGACACGCTATCCTAAAGAAGAGATAATGAAACTTGGAAATCTCAGCAAATGTGATCTGAGGATCAGAACCCCACTGGATAGAGGACCCAGTGATGTATGACATAACATCATCAAGAGGCGGAGACTCCTCATAAGGAAAGATGGGATGATCAATAATCGGCACCCCAAGAGCATCAGACACTACCGAAGGGGTAATGCGATACTCTACACATCGTAACCAAACCTTAACTAAGGTGTTGGTATCATAGATGTGGATAGAGAGGTTCGAGTAGAACTCCCTAATCAAGGTAGCAGAAGGAGGATGCTCAAAATCTAGCAAAGATAACCAACCCCGACGCTCAAAGTTACGTCTTACCTCAAGATCAACCTCATCTAGAATGACCCTAAGCTCAGCCCAAATATGACGCCTAAGATTAAGGGTCTCATAGGTCGCTTGGTTCTTCTCACTAGGGAACCGATCACTATCAAAGGAAGGTAAAGGGTCAGAAGTCCTATGGGCTCTAGTTTTCCTAGGCATGGTGCTAAGGAAAGAAAAGAGAGACACAGAAAGAGAAGACCAAAAACAAAAACCAATGGCAGACTGCAAGTTAGCGTAGCAAACAATATAGAAAACCAATCTATATGATGCATGAACAAAATATGCAAATGATGCATGAACTAATGCAGTGACAAGTTCAAATATAATCCAAATTAACAAAATTGACTTAAGCATGAGTTTTAAATTAAAAATACCCAATTTTGAAAAACCCAATTTTTCAAAACACAATTAATTAATAAATTGATCAACACAACAGTTATATAACTCAATATAATGATCAAATTAATCAATCTAACAAATCAATTTCATCAATTTATATCTATTTGAACAAAATCCCCAAATTCATCAATTTCAAGCCCTAGATTTTCAAATTGACCACAAAACACCAAAGTAATCAAATTAAACCACTTGTAGTGCTTGTATATAGTGTCCCCACAAAAACCCATGATTAATTTGAGAGAGGAACACACAAAAACAATTCCAAAATCACCAAAACTCTAAATGCCGAAAATAACCCAAAAATGCATGAAAAAATGCATGAAACTTGAAAATAAAATCAAAAGAAGGGGCAAAAGAGTCTTACCGGCCTTGGGAGAGAGGATTGATGCAAAAAGAACGGAGGAAAACGACAAAAATCAGCAAAAGTAGGCTTGACTGGTTGGTAGAGTGAAAAAGGAGTTGAAAAGTTTTTGAAAAAGTGAAGAATCACATGAGAAAAATCCTTTTTAAAAAACACTCAGCCCGATTTTTGATCGATCGAAAAACAGATTCGATCGGTCGAAAATACCTTCGATTGATCCAAACCAATTGAGGACCGATCGAAACAACCAGAGACTTTTCTGAGGTTTTAAAAACATTTTCGATTGGTCGAAAAATACTGTCGATCGATCAAAATTCTGGAAAAACAAATTTTTCAAAAACCAAACAATTTCAGTGCTGAAAATCCTCAAAACATTAGATTTTATGAATAGAATGCAAGAGTATGAGATGAAATGTTTTCCAAAAACCCATGTTTTTAAACCAGATCTCTCAAAGCAAGATTTTCTCTTAATATCCCTCAACCATTCAAAGAAGCAAACATGTTCTGCATCAATTTCTAGAAATATTCAAACTTGGTTGGTCAGACCAAAAACACACACAATAACATGTACACAGTTTAGCAAAAAATAACTTGTGTAGTGTGTGCAACTAGCATAAGCTTGAGAGACATATGAGGTGATATGCACATAGTAATCAATCACAATTTCTACAAAATCCATCACATGAATTTGAAAGAGACTATTACTTAAAGAGTTACATCATATAACTCTCACATCTCCTAGAATAAAAGCTTGCAATCATGTAAGTTTCTTGATTTACCTCAAAATTAATATTCAATTTAATTGATTAGAAACTTAATAATATAGCCGGGATAATCTACACACCAATTTTATTTGAATTGTGAAATTATTATAGCCCAATAATGTACACACCAATTTTAATAGAGGCTACACCTTATGTTCTTTTTGTGCATGTGCTACACTTTTTCGAGCACAAAATCATATGATATGCACTAAGGTGTTCATGATTGGCTAATAAACAGTGGTGAGATGGTTATTTATGTCTTTCTCAATAAGATCAAGTCCGTCAATCAAAGACATAAGACTTCAAGATCAAGATCATGTGATCAACAAATATAGCATCTTCCCACACAACATGCACTACAAAACTTTAGCTAGTAAAGTGCAATGATATAAGTACATCAAAGCTAAACAAGGTACATACATATGTTATATAAAATTTGATTGACCAACCTTGTCTTCAAATTCAAGGAAAATATAGCAAAAACACAATTTGCAAATTTTTTTTTTTTTTTTTTTTATATATAGGGAATAAACATCCTAGAATAAAATGCATGAATGTTATGCAATGCAAATCCTAGAAACAAAAGTCACAAAAGATAGAGCAATAATGCACAAGGACCATGTCAGATAGACTCAATTAGCTCAAGTCTTTTGCATCCAAAACCTTTTAAATGCAACTCTTGTATTGGAGTTATGATTCACATTAGAATTCTGAGCAACTCCAGGATTGGAATAAAGGTTTAACGCCTTTACTAATTCACCAATAAGTACCATAGGATCTTGTGCTTGAGGCGCAGGTACTTTAAGTTTATTTGCTTGCTTTGCAGCTTGCAACTTAAAACAATTTGGGCAAATGTGTCCAGACTTTCCACAAAAATGACAGACTCATGCAGGCTTATCATGTAACTTGCCCTTAGTAGAAGTAGAAGCTCTAGAATGAGACTCTTGGAGATCAACCCTAATCTTCCTAGGTGGAGTAACATCTACAGATTTAGCAGCACTGCTACTACTGTAGTTAATGAAAGCACGTCTGTTGAAGAGAACCTTTCTGATGGGGAACTCTCTGAAGATGCAGATGTACAGGAAGCCTATAATAAATTTTGCAAAGTTGCTACAAAAGATGCCATGAATGTTGATTTAGGCTCAAAGAAAATTGCATCCCTTGAACTTGATAAGAAGAATTTACTTGTGAAATTGTTTGATACAAATGAGCTTTTGAATAATGTGAAAACTGAGAACATGCTTTTACTTGATAAAGTTAAATGTTTGGAACTTGAATTATCTGTTGCTAAAGAACAAACTAATAGGTTTGCAAGCTCCAAACTTGATCACATGTTGAGTGTTCAAAAGTCTCCTTCTGACAAGACTGGCTTAGGTTTTGTGGAAAGCATCTCTGTGCCTGAATCTCATTCCACAAATTTTGTTCCCTCTTCTGAACCTCCTAAGAGTGAGATTGTCAAACCCTTGGTGAGTGAAGCAATGAAGTTTCCATCCTCATCACTAGCAGATTCATTGTCAGAAACTTCATCATCACTAAGGGTTACAGCCATAGCCTTACCCTTAGACCTTAAGTATGTAGGACATTCAGATTTCATATGACCATACCCTTGACATCCATAACATTGTTGTCCCAAAGAATTATTAAAAGGTTGACCTACTTTCTCTTTAGGTTTTTTAGTGTTATTAACTTTAGTGGGATCATTCCTCCTAAAATTTCTAGGTTCAGCAGTGTTCTTGCCTCTTGCCCTTCTGTTATTGTTCCTAAGAAAGTTTCTAAAGTTCTTGGCAAGATAGGCAATCTCTGTAGCAAAGAGTTCATCATCAAATCTACCATCATCAACATCATCAACAGACTTAAGAGCCATTGATTTGGATTTGTTTGTCTTGGGTAGGTCCAACTCATAGGACTGAAAAGATCCTACAAGTTCATCAACAAGGATGGAATCCACATCCTTACTTTCAGTGATGGCAGTCACTTTGGGTCTAAAGTCCTCAGTCAAAGATCTAAGAATCTTCCTAACAATTTTAGGTTGATCATAGATTTCATCCAAATTATATGCAGAATTAACAATATCATTCAGTTTAGCATAGAACTCATCAAAAGATTCATCATCATTCATTCTAATGCTTTCAAATCTAGTAGTTAATTGCTGCAACTTATTAATTTTAACTGCCTTTATGCCTTCATGCACAGTCTAGAGGATATTCCAAGTAGTATGAGCAATCTCAACATTAGAGATTCTCTTAAATTCCTCTATGGAGACAGCATTGAAAATAGCATTCATAGTTTTGCTATTGAAAGCTGCTGCCTCCTTTTGAGAAGTTTGCCACTCACTTATAGGAGTAATGGGCTTCTCCCATCCGTACTCAACGAAGTTCCAGACTCACTCATCAATGGATTTCAGGAATGCTTTCATCCTTACTTTCCAATAAGCATAATTGTTTCCATCAAAATGAGGTGGAACAATAAAAGAGTGTCCGTGTTCCATGACAACAGGGGTCAAGGATCAGCTCAAAGATCAAAAGATCAAAAACAAAAGCTACCCGCTCTGATACCAATTGTAAGTTTGTTTAGACCCCTGTAAATTAGATTGTTTAACCTAATTAATTAACCAAGTGAATACTTAGGTTTATTATTCAAATCTAGGTTAAACACAAATAGTCATAAACAATAAAGCAACGAAAAATAAAGAACACAAAGATCTGATAACCCAGGAAAACCAAACCGGTAAAAAACCTAGGGAGGATTTAACCTAGCTATCCTCAAGGTAAAATAGCAAATCCACTAGAAAGAATTGAAGTTTACACAATAGTGACTTAGACCACTAACATCCTATTGCTACCTGCTTGTAGGAAACTTACTACCACGACCACGTGACAGCTCCGAGATCCACGGACTCCTTCTTTCCTTGAATTCTTCAGCAAAGCCCAAGCAACACCTGCTTGTATATCTTGAAGCTCTTTTGTTCTGCAACTGTATGATTTACCAATCTCTTGACATGAATCTTGAGTTTGGAAACCCTAAGTGTATGTAAAGGTAAACACCTTTAGATCTAACAAATAGATTTACAAACACAGCATTCAGAACTCTAAAAACGTGGCTAAGGTTTTCCCTTATATACTTAGGGAAAAACATAAAACCCTATACATTAAATGGGCTAGGGCTGAATTGGAAAAATTCTGCAGAAAAACGTTCTGCACGATTTTCGGTCGATCGAGTCTAATTCTCGATCGATCGAGTCAGGCAGAAAGTGCACAGTAATTCTGCAGTTAACTCGATTCCAACTTTACATAAAAAGCCATACTTTGAGCAAGTCTAACACACAACTTAAAGAATGTTTTGATCATGGTTTGCCAACATTACAAATTGAAGTTCTAATACATTAGTTCCTAATTCTTAGAACCCAACAATATCCACTTGGGATTCTCCATCAATATCAGCACCTAAAACTTCCAATATATTCAGATTAGAGATCATCCTAAGACAATGCTCCCTCACTGAAGTACCTTCAACCATTTTGGTATTATAAATCTGCCTCATAGTTTCTTACCTTGCAGAACGGCCTTGCTCACCAAATAACTTCTTCAGACTTAGCATTATGTCCAAAACTAGTTCTACACCCTACATTTGATGTTGTAGAACATTTGAAATAGATGCTAGAATATAGCACTTAGCCATTTCATTAGATTTCTACCAACGATCATATCGCTGTTTTTCCTCAAGAAAAGCATCTAATGATGGAAAGTTAGGACATGGTTGAGTAAGCACATATTTGTGCTCTTCAGCAGTAAGAACAATGTCCAAATTTCTTTTCCAGTCAACATAGTTGGATCCAGTCAATTTGTTTTGATTAAGAATAGCAACAAGTGGGCTAAATGATGCCATGATTTTAAATCTGAAAATAACAAACATGAATGTAATTAGTAAACTAGACATTATTAATTTAGCATATAAACATATAGTATGGAATCTTAATAAAAATATAATATAAAATATGCAACGACATCCCAATCCTATATTCAAATCCCTCAGCATAGAGTGAATATTAAATACTATGATTGATTGAGAACTATTCTCATTATTAGTGCTATCATAATAACTTTTATCAAATACTAATAATATGCCGTTTTACATTTAGCCTCTAAGTAATAATAGTAAAAACTCAGTATAGAGGATACTATAATACTTAATCTAGTGTATACCATTGTCTAGAATCATGTGTAATCACATTTCATCTCCTTTGACAGGTTTATTTTGTAGTACCATGATATAAAACACCCTCCACATTAAATGCAAAGCTCATGGCTAAGATAAGGTGTTTGATCAAACCGCTATAAACTAAGTAGTTCAATCTTGTAGCACCATAAAATAAATACTCTCCGCATGGAATGCAAAGCTCAAGACTAAGACAAAGTATATATTTCATACTACTATGAATAGACAATGGAGGCCGTGAGATCCAACCCTTGTATCTCTCTCCCACTAGATATTTTAAATTAAAGGTTTTTAAGATCAAGAACAATAATAATGCTAGACACATTGAAAACATAATCATAATCTCATTAGGAATAAATTTCATAATCCTAGCATTAACAAGATAGCATATATATCCATGTAACTCCATACAAATTGCAACATATGAAACACACTTTAATATACGGATCCAAGACATCCAAGGCATATAACACATGCTAGAAATATTGTATCACTTCCTTATATCAATAATTTGAATGCATATGAACCCATATAAATAATAATATATATATCAACGCATTCAAAGAAACCAAAAGAATGATACATCAATGTTAGCAATATATTGATATATCAATGTTATCAATGTAACGTTAATGCTTTCCATCAAGAATTTGCACTCCAAGCCAAGCGGTGCAACAACGTTAATTGCTTATAAAATGTTAATTGCCTTTATAAAAATTTGCATGTCAACCCATATAATATAATATAATATAATATACAGATTCTACATCCAAGGCAATTAACACATCCAAGACAAAACGTCCAAGCGGTGCAATGTCAAAGTGCATGCTCATGACAGTTATTTCACTTAGATTCATATAACCATATCCAGGCAACTTTTAAGACACGGCGCCTTTACATAATAGCCATAGGCCACTTCAAACAAACCAAGAGAATAAGTATCCTTGGTGTGAACCCGATATCATCAAGAAACCATTTTTCTTTTATTCTAACATCCAATCACATGCTATACAATCATGATATTGAATTAACCTGGCTCTGATACCAATTGTTGGAAAATCTGGTTTTGTATCTCATACAAAACACACAGCAGAAACAACAAACATGGATCTATTTCATTTATGATTGATAACATGCATTATGTAAATTTTAGAATTTAAGAATAAGATAGCGTACCTTAGCGCGGTGAAATTCAAAACAAAAGATTAGAAGTACTTGAGAACACTTTTAATCTTCACTCCAATTCCACTTTACATCCAAGAAGTGTGGTCTCTCAATCAATTTCTAAGGGAGAACAATCAAGTGGCTTCACTCATACATACATACCATTTCACAATAATGTCTCTCTTTCTTAACATAAAATTCTATATGTTTCTCCCTTTATAACTAACTGATTATCTAATTGGGCTGGTTTATTGGGCCTTTGCAATTGGGTTTTAGTGTGTGACTTGGAGTGGGACCAAAATGGACCAATAAGACACTAGCTCCAATGGACCTTGGGCTTTTCTCTCAATTCTTGATAAGTCCAAAGTTTTTATTAATTATATTTAATACCACTATATAAATATAATTGCACTCTAAGTTTTATTAATAAATTATATCCCAAGACTTTATTATACATGCAACCCTTCATAAATTATTCGTAGTAATACAAAGTCATAAATGTAAACTACCACTTTGAAGATTACTACATCTTAATTCTTGAGTGCCCAGTTTAATCCTTTAAGTTATTCATCATATATTTATGAAATCCAATTTCATAAGTATATACTTTAATAACTCTTTACTAAAGTAATTAGGCCTAATACTTTGAATAACCAAGCCTATTAAACTTATCTCAAGGGAATATTTTATATCTCTAGGGAATATTTTATATCTCCGTTAAGAGATTATGAATTCCATCTTGAAAATATATGTTCCATCAACAATAAATGTGGCTGCCCAACATATTGAGGTTTTGATCGTGACTTTAGATCTCACTCCTGATATATCAAAGCAATCTACATCTCATGATTATGTTCATTATTTTCTCAGGATTAAGAGTTTATGCAAATAGAAGTCGTGAGATTTATTATTCATTTAATAGTCGTTAGGAGAATAATAAATCTCACAGTGGTCTAGTTCAATATGTCTTAACTCTTAAAACATATCAACATACCAACAAGAAGTCTTCACTTCCATGATCAAGATAAATCATTTTAGTTGATATGTTATAGTCTTCACAGATGAAATGCCCAATTTCATCAACGACTATGAACTATAATTCTGAGTTTGTAAAGAACTTGTGATTTATATCTTCTATGACTTTTCACATAAATCACGTATTATGCATCTTATGGACTATATGATAATGTCTAAATATTCATGTTACCATTATTTTAGATAATAGTAAAACAATTTTATAAATTATAACATTAAGTCTACATAATGTCATGCATAGCATCATACAATAGGATTTAAGGGTACACATCCTAACACCAGTTTGATAGCAACAAAAACAAACAGCTACTCTTAGTTAGCCTAGACTTGGTTAAGAAAGAAGGGAGATTGCTACCATTATGCTGGCCCACTACCAACAAAAGCTTAAACAAGCGTACGATAAAGGCATCAAGACAAGGGCGTTTGTGCCAGGGGACTTGGTCCTAAGAAAGGTCATAAGGAACACTAGAAATCCAACATAATGAAAACTCAGGCCTAACTGGGAGGGACCCTATTGTATCACATCAGTGGCAAGATTTGGGGCTTATCGTTTAGAAGACTTGATTGATATCCCTATCCCACAGCCGTGGAATATAAATAACCTGTGAAGATATTACTATAAATAAGAAGTACTGATGTTATTCATATCGTGTCTTTATTTTTAAAGGTTTTTACTTTTACCAGCATCTTTATGTTATTAATCTCGTTTAAGCTAAGGGTCAAATAGAACGTTGACCAGGTTCAACTCCTCATGTCACCTGCCTTGGGTAAATTAACTTTCATGAATCAAAAAATAGTTAAGGGTTAAATAGAATCTTGGCCAAGTCCGATTCCTGAAGTTATCTTCCTTGAGTTAAGTAACTCTCATGAATCAAAAAATGGTTAAGGGTTAAATAGAAACTCGATCAGAAACTTGGCCAGGTTTGACTTCTCGAGTCACCTGCCTTGGGTAAATTAACTCTTATGAATCAAAAAATAGTTAAGGGTTAAACAGAACCTCGACCAGGTTTGACTCCTCGAGTCACCTGCCTTGGGTAAATTAACATTTATGAATCAAAAAATGGTTAAGTGTTAAATAGAACATCAGTCAGGTTTGACTCCTTAGGTCACCTACCTTGGGTAAATTAATTCTTATGAATTAAAAAACGGTTAAGTGTTAAGCACAACTTCGGGAAAGTAAGGAATGAGTCAAAGCCCTAAAACTAAACCTATTATCATTTGTAAAAGGCATGCATTACTTGATGAATAGATGTTAAGCCGAGAGAGTAAATTCATGTATTTTTAATAAGAAACGACAATTATAAACAAAGAACAAATTCATAAACATGAAACCCATTAAGATTTTCATATTGATTGAAAGTAGAATTACAAGTTTTGGAGGCCCTACAGCTAAAACAAATTACAAAATCAGGGAATCTTATTACAAAAGGCATGGTCCCTCATACTTGCCTAACCTCTATTCAGCAGCATCGCTTCCCTTCTCACTCTCTTTTGAAGGCTAAAGGGCCGAGGCAGTGGAGCTCCCCTTTTCACTCTCATATGAAGGCTAAGAAGCCGACGCAGTGGAGCTTGTCCCTTGAACAGAAGACCTGGTAGCGTCCCTAAGAGTAGAAGGGTAGATGACCTTCTTCGAGTTCCTCAGCTTTGAAGAAGGGTCTATCCCAGCAGCATTCAAAGCTTCAGCCCAGACCTGAAGGCAAAACCCATAGCACACTTTCCTAAGCTGGGGCTTAAGACTTGCCTCGGTTTCTTTTGGCCCTAGCTCATAGGTAGCTTGCTCAGCCTTAGTTATCTCTACTTTTTTCCCCTCCATCTTTTTCCTTAGGATCTCGATCTCCTCTCGAGCGAGAGCTAACTGTTCCTCAACCATCTAAAGTTGACCGCGTTGCTTCTCAGCCTGTTTCTCAACGCCCACCATGGCTGCACTTTTTCTCCCCTCCTTGGCTCCGGCTAGCTTGAAGAGGGCTTCCTTGTGGTTCTTCTCTGCTGAAGCCTGGCATTAGTGGCTGCAATTTGGTGGGACTCCTCTTCCTTGGATTTGAACAAGGCATGGTCCACCCACTCAACAATGTGAGATGCCTGAACTGCTTGTATATGACAAAGGGAAAGAAAAGGGGATAGAAGATTATTTTAAAAAAATCTTAAGAGAAATTAAAAAAAAAAAAAAAAGGGCGAGAGGGAATGTGGGCTCAGAGCTTGGCAATAAGAACTTACCAAGGCCAAGTCCCTCTTTAAGGTGAGGAACACTTCGTGTTTCTTCAAGTTCTTGAGTTACGTCATGTCTTGAGAAAGAAGTAAAGCCTACTCAAGGGAATCGGCCACATAACCATCTCTTCCTTATTGAAAATCCCTAATAGAAGAGTCCGAAGGAAGAGGGGCCTCATCAAACACTAGTGTGGGCCTCTAAGCAGAGACCCTAGATCGTCAGTCAGCTGCAATCTCGAACTCGTGCCCCTAGTAGCACCCTTCTTTTGTTGGGCCCTGGTGACCTTGGATCTTTTAGGGGGCTCTTGCTTCACTTGGGGCTGGATCTCACCCTTCTAGAAGATCTCTTTTTCGGGCCTCGTGTCCCTCTTCCTTTTCTTTTCTCTAGGCTGAGAAGGAAAGGGCCGAGCTGGGAGGGGGGTTGGGAGGCCTTGAATCTACAAAGACCTCAGGCGTAGCTCCCTTAGCGTGGGATTCCAACAAGGTCAGTAGGTTGGAAGTCTTCTTTTGGATAACCATCCCTTCTGGTATATCTGTGGCCTTTTGGTTGATACTAACTTGTATTGTAGCCTGAGGTCTAGAGTTGGCTTCAGAGTTCTTGGCTGGATTGAGTTGGTTGAAAACCTCAAAGTCTTCTTTGTGGTCAATAAAATGGGGCTCCTATACTGGTTCCTTTGGTTCCTCTGGTTCCTCATCTGAAGGTATAGCGTCATCCTCTGCTTGAATAAGGTCGGTGACTTGTTGAGCGGTTAATTCAACCTCTTGAGTCCTTTAGGGGGGGTGACTGGTGAGAAACCCAAGAACAGCAACGTTAATCCTTACTATCCAAGGTTCTTTGGCTGATCACGTGCTTCGGGGATTGAAAGTGAGTCTAGATGAGAGTGTACTTGAGAATAACGTGGGTGGCACGGAGCTGACCGTCCTTGTGGAGGAAAATCTTGGATTTCAAAATCTTGTTAAAATCCTTGCGGTTCACCAAGTTAAGATTTGTGGCGGTTAAATTTTTATCTGCAAGAATTTTAAGAAGAAATAGTTAGGAGTCAGGCATTTAAAAAAAAAAAAAAACAAACAAACAAACACAAAAGAGGCTAGAAGTAAGGGAAAGAATTCTCTATGAACTAAGGGTTAGCTGCTTTTTTAGGCCTATGATCATCACACTTGGTTCCTCATCTTGCGTGGGACAGTGTAACCCATCATGTCAGTCACTTGAGACGATCAGATAATCCTTGTCCATGCCTTTGTTGGTCTCAGGAAGGCAAAAATTTAATCTAACCGCAGGTACTCTAGTCTTAAGGTAGTATCCAGTGTCCTTGCTATTTTGGCAACTGTAAATCCAGTTGACATCATGATGAGTCAGGTTGACACCCATCTTTTGGTTTAACATATCTACACTACCTAACACCCTAAGAGGTTTAGAGAGCATTGAGTGGGGCAAAGCCTATAAAAGATCAAGAAATCCCTTGCTACCTTACCCATAGGAATTTGCATTCCACCTTCTATAAAGGCAATCATAGGAATGACCATGGCACCAATTGGTCTCTTGGTGTACCATACCCCTAAATGGCAGTGTTTTATCTCTACCCCAGCGAGAATATTATATTTAGCTTTAAAGGCCTCTCTCCCTTCGGGCTTGCTTACTAGGTTAGCGAATCTACCTATCCTAATGACTAAACATAAGAAGAAATCTAAACTAAGTAAGGGCTCAGGACACTTACAAGTCTAGGAAGTGGGGCTCCTCAAACAGCTTCTCTTAAGGTAAAGGTAAAGATTGTTGAAATAGGGGAGAGTGATTCCCCTCTCCCTTTATATAGGGGTGAAAAAGGAGTGGTAATTTTCCTGCCCATTAATTCAGAAAAATTTCAACTGTTGGATCTTCATCTCGCCATAGAACGTAGGGTACATACAGGCGCCTGCTACATTAACTGTAGTGTTGCAGATGCCGAAGCGTCAAAAGCGTGTATGAGACAAGTGAAAAGACACTCCTGCGTGGGAATGCATCCAGAACGTGTCAACTTTCCTAACCTTTACCAAAGCCCCACTCTCCCGAGTGGCAAAGAGAGTGAAGTTTTAGGGGGCTATTGTGGGAGGGGTAAGATTCGACCATAGAATAGTGCCATATAGGTCCGAACCGAGGAGATGGAAAGGCCCATCCTCTCATTAGTTTTGGCCCAATATGTTGATAAAAGCCCAAGTATTGAAACCGAAGAAGTCAACTGTCCAAAGAGCTCGAAGAGCAAACATTTCTCGGAAGGCTTTAAGCAAGCCACTTGGACAAAAAGACAAAATACCGAGAAAGGAAGTAGAGACATGCAAGTAAAGAAGAAGGGAAATGTCTAGGTAAAGTACCCTTCACCTTCGCATTCAATGCACTGCAACAATTCAGCTGGCCGCATTAATGACAAAATGACCCCTGAATAGTACCCTCATAGCTTGCAGCACATTCTACCATCTCTAGCAAAACCCTGATGGGACAAGCATCCAAAGGAAGATCAGTGACTGTGCATGTGGAGGGTTAGGATGCACTTCTTAAAGAAAGGGAACTCCTCCAGAACTAAGGACAGAGAATCTAAGAAAAATATACCCTATGCATCTATAGTTTGTAACCAAGACTTGAACATTATATGAACTAGAGATCCTTGGACTAACTCGAGGAAGAATTAATATTGAAATCTTCTTCTTTCTTATAGATACTTGTTGTTTTACCATTAACTTGAAACTAAATCATTAAAGTATACAAAGGTTGACTTCGGAAATCCATTCTCTACAAATTAATTATTATAGGTAGTCACACATAACTCCCCATCCATCTTAAGTTGATAACAGATTTTAGCCCGCATACAAATACAATACAACTTTTTTTTTTCTTTCATAAAAGTGTTTTTCTCTATTTTTTGTTTTATTATTGGTATTTGAGCCTACCTACTTAAATAGTAAAAATCTAATTCCTTTGAGAGTTTGTAAATAAATGTGTCTACTATTTTTAATAATTTGAAAGGTACTATAAAAATGCATGGACATTATTGGCATAGTGAACACTTAACCACTGAGATCAAGTGTAGTATCTGTAAATAAGATCAAGTGAACCCTTAACCACAATTGTAAATTAAACACAAATTCTAAGCCAAATGTGGAATGAGCATCTGTGTTCAAAACTAAAACGATTTTGTTAGATTTACACAATTTTTCACCGACTTTTTATATCTCACTCATGACATTCAAAAACAATTTTGTTATGAAAACTGGAAAAAACATGGATTTTTTCATATTTTACTCGCATAACATTTGAGATAATGCTCAATTGGACCTACCACACACCATAAACAAACAACACGTAGACAGTGTGAAAAAGAAACTCTTATAGAAAGACTTTTCTATTTTGGAGAGTTACAATCTATTAAAAAAACACAGCGAAGAGTGTTTAAAAAAAAAAAAATCATTCAGTGTGGATGGACTTTTTCCAAACTCAAATAGAGATTGGTGAAGTACCAGTTGGGCCACGAAAGCCCAAACTTGCGCCAACTCACACACACACACACAACAAAACAAATCAGAGCCAGTGTGCCATTACTCTCTCTGTGGAAGTCCACTCCACACACAAATACCAAAACCTAACAAATGCCATCCCCAACAACAGCCATGAGTAGCATGATCCGGCAGCGGCTCCTCTCATCTCTTCGCACACGCGGCGGCACCGCGACAACAGGGTCGAGCAGGTGGAGCAGCCCGGGTCACGAGGAGAAGCCCAAGGGTTACCTCTTCAACAGGCCCCCACCACCACCTGGTCAGTCTCGGAAATGGGAGGACTGGGAGTTGCCTTGCTACATCACCAGCTTCCTCACCATCGTCATCCTCGGTGTCGGACTCAACGCCAAGCCCGATCTCACCATCGAGACCTGGGCCCACCAGAAAGCCCTCGAACGCCTCCAGATCGAGAGCCTTTCCTCTCCTTCCGCCTCAACCGAATCCGAATGAATTGATTCGATTTTGAGTTCGATGATGATGACGAGGAATTTGAAGGAACGGTAATGGAGACTTTTTTTTTTTTTTTTTTCCCGTGTTTATATTATGATGGTATGTCATGTAACTGAATAAGGTTGTTTTTGAATTGGGCTCTTTTGCAAACCTTGGTTCATTTTGAGTTTTTCTGACTTGATCATATTTCAATTGCTTCATAAATTCAACGTTCTCACTGTTGATTAGGAATTGGGTTTTAATTTTTAGATTGGATGAGAAATTTATTGGGTGTTACTTTGATTTTAGCCTCAGCGTATGGTTTCTATGCAATTAACATGAGCCTAGAAATTCAAAAAAGTGATTGGTATATATAGATAGGAGATGAGTTGCCAAGAGCCTTGTAGCTCGCTCAATTGTCATCTCCTAGTGTTTCCAACTAGATGTTCCCCCTCCCCCAACTTTTGAATTATCAAATAATGAATAGATACGAGATGAGTGAGAGCCATGGTCTTGCTTGCTGAATAGAATTGTTCTTTTACCCTTGGCATTGTTGGTTGAATTTTTAATGATATCTGATTTCACTGCTTATTGCCAATTTGCGATGGAGTACTCCCTATTCTCTGAAAATTTCTAGAAGGCTTAGAAAAATATCTCCCTTTCTGAATTTTATATGGCTAGTAGACTAAAATTCAAAGTGTGCATTAGATAGCATTGATAGCTGGGGTAATCTTGAGTATCTATTATGAATAGGACCTAATTTTCTTGAAAATCACAATTATGCAATTTTGTGTCATTATCTAAATGCCTAAAAAGTAGTACAACATTAGAAAGGATGATTGTATATTAATAAATCATTAGAGGTTAGGTTTTGGTTCAATGATGTGTACCTTCCACCCAAAGCAGCATAGCGTGGGTTGGACTCTGGGAATCAAAGTTTCCAAAGAAAATTGTGGGTAAGGCTGATGATATCAAAGATGATTTCCCATTCATTTGTTTACGCTATCAACATGCATAAATGTTGGTTAATACATATATTCCATTTTGTCATCTTAAGCATGTTCTAGAGGTTGATTGCTTTGGTTCAAGCATGACTTGGCCTTTTGATGTTCTTCAATCCATTTAGAAAATAGGGCAGTTTCATAGGTAGCAATGTCTAGAGCACCAAGCATGAATTTGGCACAAGTGAGTTTGAGTATTTTGTGCCAAATTCTTGTGAATCTGTTGAAAATCAAACAAATTATGAGCACTAGGAAGCTTTGCTGATAATCACTCCATGAGAATGATATCTAGGAAGCTCCTCACCATCATTCTTTTCTTCCTTAGGTTATATTTTGGTAGGTTATTTCCCAAACCAAATCAGGTATTACTTTTTTTAGATTTCTGTGTGTTTGATGTTTACTTTGCACCACTGTTCTTGGTTTTCTGTTGGGGGCTTCCATGGGAATCAAAGGTAGCATGTGATCTGGTATTGTCGCATTCAGGGAAGGGACTATCATGTTGGAGGAGTGCTTTTCTCTCTAAGGGAGATAAAAGAGTGTCTTACTAGGAGTATTGATTTTTGATGTGCATTCCTTCTGATTGCTGCACCATGCTCTCGCCTCTCTCTATGAGGTTTCAGGGTAAGTAAAGCATCATGAGATTGAGCCGTTGGAACTAGTGATGAAGATTGATAGTTTAAGTGGTCATAAGATTCTTTATGCAAAGGAAAGATGTAAACAATACAATACAATACATTGTACAATTTACATTGTGATTGAAGAAGCTAAGAGGATATTAGATAATTATTTCTTTTGAAAATAAGTATAATAAACCTTAGCCACAGTTTTGAGAGGGCTTCTAAGTTAAGCTTCGCATTTTCAAAAGTTTCAATTTAAATTCCCCACTTTTGAAAACGTTTTAATTCAATAATAAACTTGTTATGCTTGAAGCCATCAATAGAAAATGCTTAAACGAAACAACATTGTATGATTTTTTTTTTTTTAATAATTTTTAGAATGTACATTGTATGACTTGGGAGTGAAAGAATGTTTATATATGATAGTCACATGTGCTGAAATAACCACTTATGTGGCGTTTGGTACGGAAGAATCTACGTTACTCTTGGCATTCAGATTTTTAGGAATGTGATTTCTAAGAATGTAATTATTCTTATGTTTGGTTTCATTAGAAATCTCTTAAGATTCCTAGGAATGTGAGATGATAATGTTTGGTTTCTTCTTAAGAATTTTAAATAAATTATTTATTTGTCCTATTCTATCGTTAGATTTAAACGTGAACTACGAAATCTTTAAAAAAAATCTTTCTCTAAATAAATAATGAAAAACCAAATATAAACTATTAATTATGACAAATTCATTAAAATTATAGTCTAACATATGCACTAACTTCATCCACATTTGACGTGATAAATCTAATTGATGTAGCAATACAACAAAATTTTTTTTTTATGATTCTTTGGTGGTCGAGCCATCACTGCAATCATACACAAGAAATAAAAACTTGACATTTAAGAAAATTACAAATTATTAAAACAACTACTGCTAGACTAGCTTCCAGGGAAACATATAGTTATGTAACTAATATAATGGAAGAATACTACTTTGGATAGTTAGAGCATTTGCAGCAGTGGAGCTAAATAGCTATATTGCTATTTTAGCTCCACTGATATAACAAAAATAACCCACAAAAATGGAGTCATTTCTTAAATTTTTAACTAAAGTGCTACAGTGCACATCTATCTTTAGATGTACACTGTAGCACACAGCTAAAAAAAAAATTATTTTTTTTATTATTGTTCTCTCTCTTCCCTTATTAAAAAAATCACATACTCTCTCTCTCTCTCTCTCTCTCTCTCTCTCTCTCTCTCTCTCCAGCTTCTCTTCTTTTTTCTTTCTTCCTCATTTTTTTTTCTCTCTAGCTCACCGGCCGGCCAGCTCCCTCGTCTCACCCCAAGCCCATCGCCGATCTCCCTGGGCCGGTCGATCTATTCCGCTCTTCTTTCTTCTTTCTTCCTCATTTTTTTTTTTCTCTCTAAGCCGGCTAGCTCCCTCGTCTCACCCCAAGCCCATCGCCGATCTCCCTGAACCGGCCAATCTGTTCCGCCGGTGGTGGTGGTGGTTGTGGGCGTGGCTGTGGCTGTGGACCACGTCGCCAATCTTTTTTTTTTTTTTTTTTTTTTTGTCAACTATCGGTGGTGGTGGTGGTGGTGGTTGTGGGCGTGGCTGTGGCTGTGGCTGTGGACCACATCGTCGGTCTGTTCTTTTTTCTTCTTCTTTTTTTTTTTTTTTTTTTTTCTGTTGTGGACCACTGGTGATGGTGGTGGTGGTGGACGTGGTTGTGGCTGTGGCTGTGGACCACATCGCCGATCTGCTCTTTTTTTTTTTTTTTCTGCTGTGGACCACTGGTGGTGGTGGTGGTTGTGGGCGTGGCTGTGGCTGCGGACCACATCGCCGATCTTTTTCTTTTTTTTTTTTTTTTTTTTCTGTTGTGGACCACCACTGGTGGTGATGGTGGTGGTTGTGGTTGTGGTTGTGGTTGTGGCTGATGGTAGAGGTGATTGTGGTTAGTGTGGTGTATATTTTTTAGTAGTGGGATATATTATTTTATTGTAGAGATGTATTATTTTATTGTTATGTTTATATTATTTTATTATATTGAAAACTAAAATAGATCTACTGCTGCAATACGGGTGTAGCTAAAATAGATAAAATAATTTTTGGTGAAGCTAAATTGCTAAAAATTTAGCTCCACTGCTGTGGATGCTCTTACTAATAAATTCTTATTAGTTAAAAAAATCTATTGTTTTAATCTTAGATTAGCTATTGCCCATAAATGACCGGTGCAAAAAGAGTTAATTGAGTTTCCTCTATTATATATTCTCACTATAATATCAAACCAATGAATCAAGGCTGTAAAAAAAATAGCATATACCGTGTTTAGGACTGGTTAGTTACTTACCCTGTGTAACATATGAATCTAGAAACAAAGCCATTAATCTAAAAAAAAAAAAAAAAAAAAAACAAACAAACAGATGAAGCCACCAATCCAGATCTATATTTCTAGCAACTAAACAAAACCAAGATCTGAAATACGAATAGATACATTAACAAATTTTCATGAAAATAAATTCATTAATAATTTGTTGAGCAATACACATACAACAATAAAAGTGAAAACCTGGCAATAAAGGAGAGTCTCCTTCAAACTTTTTTTTTTTCACACGTGAAACCTAAATAAAACTTTGTTAAAGAATATATCAACAGAGTTGTCTATCCTATTTATATTATTTTGATGGGAAAAAATAAAGACAAGCAAAAAGATAAAGACAAAGGAAAAGATGTTGATGATTTATTTTATATTTTATCTTAATTTCTTAAATGATAAGGAAAAATAGTTAAAATTGTCAATTTATAAAAAATACAATTTCCTTTAAACTTGGGAATTTGAATTCCTACTTATTTTAAAGGGAACCTTCATTCCTATTGAGAGAGGTTTAAGGGTAGAATTCAAATTTCCCTGTCATCTGATTCTCTAGCGTAATTTGTAACCAAACATGAGAATCTTTAAACATTCCTAGGAATCATAAAACATTACCTCGTACTCAATGCCACATTAGTGTTATTTATGCTACTATTTAAGGGGTTTTTCCTGTTTGGATCCTCAATTTTGATACTGAAAATACCATCAAGTTTACCAGTTTGTAAAACTTATATATATATATATATATATATATATATATATATGTATATGTAAAATTGCTAATTTAAAAACTCTTAAATTTTAGGTCTCACCTAAAACATAGCTTACAAAATAGGACAATTCTTTGTTGGTTTTCAAACTCAATATTCAGAAAATTGAATTGCTCAAACTCTCCTATATTCCTTTAATCACTCACATTTTCTTTTTCTTTTTTTCCGCTTTATCAAGACTCACCTTTTCCTTTTTAATTTTCCATTTCCTTCGCTCTCTATTCTCACTATGTTTAATTTAGTTTTTTTTTTTTTTTTCCACCTCAAATGCATTATATGATTAAATATACACTTAAATCTCAAATAGTGATGAATAGAAAATTAAAAGACTACACCAAAGAAAAAGAGCCTCATTGCATGCGCTCCAAGCATGCAGTGAAGCTAGTTTTGTTTAATCATTTTTTAGTTAATGACATCACTATAAATGGGTTATCACTTGAATTGAAACAGTTTTGGAAGTATAGGATTTAATTTGAAACTTTTGAAAATGAGGGGATTTATTGCTTGTTTGTTATTGTGGTTTAAACAACAGTTTTTAGTGTTTAAACAACATTACATGTATTTTCACACACTTTTTCACCCACATATATTTCTAAAAAATACAAACAACGTTACTAAAAATCTGTTACCAAACGGGTCTTAATTTGAAGAATTTGTCCTAAACATTATTATGTTCTCCATATTTCATAAAGTGCATAAATGTGTCCTCGTTATATATATCTCTTCATTTGGTTCAAAATTGGAGAACATGCACAGAATGTCCCAAAAAAAAAAAAATGTGACTACCAATCGACATATAGAGGAAACTGGAAAGTGTTTAGATGTCAGTATAGATTATGATTCTGACTGCTCTATTTTTCCTACACCTTTGAATCTTTGATAAGCATGATTCTCTAGTTTACTTGGTGGTCTTTTTCTGAAAGGTGTTTGTGTATAATGTGTCTTTCCTCTTTTAGTTTCTCTCCCTCGTGTCTTCTTGGCATATATTGTCCAATAAATTCAGCGTAAGGCTACTCCCTTTTAACTTACTTTGCCAGTGAACTAGCAGGCATACTCTAATCTTTAAAATGAATCTACTTATATTCATTTTACTGACGTGATGGGAATGGTGTGTACTTAATTTTATGCCTATATATCTGATTACGTTCTATGAATGTTGTCATAGAGTGCGGTTTTTAACAACTTTAAATTGCAATATGTAGTGTTTGTGAAGGCTTGTGCAGGCAGTGGAAAATTCAGAAGCCAATTTCAAACTCCTACATCAAGTAAATCTAGAAGATTATCCTATCAATTAGATTGTCCGTTTGGATTGGGGTGGAGAGAGAGGGAGTAGAGTAGATTTAGCACAAAATTAGTTTATTTTTAGCCAACTCTACTCTACTTCTCTCCACTCTCCCTCCTTCCCCTCTCCAGCCAAACAGGTTAGTGAAATTGATAGTGACCAATCTTTTAGAAATAGATAGTGACCAATCTTAGATTTAAATGTCTCACTCATTTGATACAAAAGAACACTAACAAGTAAATTAAAATGTCATGTGTCAAGAGTTTTATAGGTCAACTGGTGAGCATCTCTTGATGTTTCTAATAAAGAGATTTAGAGTTTAAATCCCTCCCACGCCCAACTATTGATGTATATATATAAAAAATAATATGTCATTTGTCCTATGTAATATTAAGAGATGAATATTCAAAAGTGCAAGTCTTAGTAAAACTTTTTCGGATTTTAAATTTGAAAATACTATATGTCATTAATCATAACAAAACTCCTTAGAATCTATATTATTTATCTATACTATTTATAAGAGGATTTTCCTCTTTGGACTGGACTTTTATATAGTTCAGAAATACCTCTAAACCTTACATTTAACAGAGGAATAACTTAAGGACAACTTAGTAAAAATAAATCTCTAATTCCACTTAAAATGCCTACAAAATAGGACACTTTTCTATTAATATATCTTCAAAACAAACTTATCCAATTTTTTTTTTTTTAAAAAGAAGGAAATTATGACACTAGATAAAAAAATAAAATAAAAAAAGCCTCACCACACGTGCAAAGTGCGTGTGATGAGGCTAGTACTATTATAAGTTATTGTCTAGATTCGTTCACATCATTCTTTCAAATATTTTTACTTTGTTGAAATCAAGTTCGAAGGCTTTTGAAGAACTCTAAAGACTCCAAACATAGAAAAATCTAAGTTTATGTCATAAAGCCTATACTTCGTTTATTTAAAATTTGAATTTTAAAGAAATAAGAAACAAACAACAAAGTATTTCTAAACAAGTGTAAAAGATATTTTAAACCTTTATGGATGAAACTCTGAAGATAGCAAGGGAGGTGAAGACTGTTTTTAAATGGATTAATGGTTTAAGAGGAAGACCAAGAGTAGCTAACGAGTTTAGGAAAGGACCGTTGAAGTTCTCTTTTGAAGGTGTTCCTACCTCTTTTTCTTCTTTATCTTCTTCTTTTCTTTTTTCTTCTTCTTCTTCTTTTTTTTTTTTCATGGGCCAAATGAATTCAATCTCCGAGTCTGTAGAGAGAATTTGATGGCTACATTTTTTTTCTCCATTAAACCCTAAATATTACAAAGAGCCCTCTTAATGGTATTTATAGTAAATTAAGTCATATACTAATAATAGACAAACATGTGTTATAATACCTGAAATACGGGAAGTTTTAGGATGATTTTACTTTCACACTAAGTAGGATTAGATAAAATGAATATGGACTTTGGAGTTATATAACTAACTTAGACCTTGACTAAAATTAGGTCTTGATACCTTTAACAAATATATATACCAAGGAATCATAGGGTGTAAGATTTGAATCCATGCAGTGCGACATTCCCTCTTTGAATACATACATTCTACCGACAAATTTAGTCAATTGATAATGAATATATCATTTTTTTTTTTTTTTTGGAGGGACAAGTTATTAAGAATCAGTTTATTAATTTATCTTGTTACAAGCAATATTTGTCATAATATTGTAACCTTCTCTTACTATACTATGTTTGATTGACTATAGCGGCTAAGTTAATTAATTGATAGCTATAACTGATAGTGTCCTGAAAATTACGCAACTCCACGCTCGTCCATAAGGGTCGTCCAAAGAAGATGGATAATGGCTTGACCATGGAATCTCGTCCATGTCGGGATCGTCCGTCCAAGAAGACCCTTGGACGGCCCACACTGACTCTGGACGCCATCAGCATATCGTCCACGAGGTGTACACACTTAGAACATATGCAAAGCCAAGAACATTGCCACGAAACCACCTCCTATGACCGCATTGCGAAACGTACGGCCTAATAGAATAACCTCCATGGCAGTTATGGAGGTTACTCCCGAATCTTCCGACATCCTCTAATATAGGAGCAGTTACTACAGTGATAAACCGTTCCTGGCCTGCACTATATAAGAAGAACAATCGACAAACAAAAGAGGTACGGAATACTTTTCCAAGTATTTGGGATTTCCAAAGTTTAGAGAAAACACTGACTTTGTCATCGGAGGGTTTCTGGCCGGTCCACCCCGGTCGCCTCTGATTGTTTTGTTCGTCTCTCCAGGGTTTCAATTAGATTACCATCGCCGCCATCGAAATCCGAAGCATCCAGCCTACTGGTTTTGTCGTGCATCATCAATAACCATTTACTATGATTAATTCGTTATGCATTTTCTCTGTATTTGAATTGCTAAAATGTATTATATGAGGTAATCTTTGGCCAAATCGAACGGCAAATGACAAATGTAAGCTTATATAATAAAAACACTTGCAATGTCGATAATACTGCACAAAATAAGTCATTTTTTATGCACCGATCCTTTGCAAGGACCATTATGATTTTCAAATGACTTCCATATATGTATTCAAAGTGATAGAACATTTCCCTCAAAAAAGAAAAAAGTGAAGCAACATTGACATTTCATTGTTCCTCTTTCAACAGGAAAATCAAAAGCAAGCATATGATTACAACAGCGGAAACATTGTTACTATTTTATTAGCAAGTAGAAATCCCATGGCCATATTGGCCTAATATTAAATAGAAAAAAAGAAAAAAGAAAAAAAAAAAAAGAAGGTGAACTTAAACTCATGATAGAGGGGACACTCAAAAATGGGACAAAATTGGCCTATGCCATTTTAAAAAAAAACAATCCAGCATTTTACCCTCTTTCTCAAACTAATTAGGGAAATACCCCTCTTTTGAAACTTGATGTTTTTAAAATCGAGTTAAGCCCTATAGTGGCGTTTTTAAAGAACCTATAGTGATGTTTTCAGAACCAATAGTGGCGTTTTGGAACTCGAGCTCCATAAACTCGAGTTATAGGTAAAAAAAAAAAAAAATTGCCTATAACTTGAGTTCATGGAGCTCAAGTTTCAAAACGCTACTATAGGTTCTAAAAACGTCATTATAGGCTCTTTAAAACGCAGCTATAGGGCTCTAGAATTTTTTTTTTAACTCGATTTTTAGAAAACGAGTTACAAAAAAGAGGCATTTTTCTAATTAGTTTGAAAAATGAGACAAAATACCACTTTTTTTTGCACGAAAAGGACATTTACATATTTTGTCCCTAAAAAATGTAAACAAAGCTTTAGTTATAGGCATCTGGATTTGCCAGAGGTAGCCCTCAACAGCCTTGAAAAGACCCACAGCCTTTTCTTTATCAGCCTTAATTTGCTCTTCTTTGATCTCGTGGTCACCTATGGTGTGGTACTTGCTTGTGCTCTTGAAGATGGATCCTCCATCAGGGGATGCCACAAGCTTGATCTCATAAGAGATTTTCTCGAGTATGTTAGTCAAAGCTGATAAAGGAAAAACAAATTCAAATGAAGAGAAAGAGAAAGAGAAGAGAAAGAGGAATCTTCAACAGCTATCTTAGGATGCATGGACACAGCAAAACAGCCATCACACCCGTGTTTGACGCGGCCCGACGCGGAGATGCGCGAGCGACACCGCTGCCTGCGCGTCAGTGCCTCGTCCTTTTTTTTTTCCCGACTCGCGCTGACTCGACGCCAACTTGGGTCGATTCGCACTGAATCAGGCTGATTCATTCCGACTCGAGTCGTATTGGTCCGTATCGGGCGAAACCACTGAATTCGCCAATTCAAGCCAAAATTCAAAGACTTTTCCGAGCTGTATCGGTCCGTAACTCACTGTTCTTCGCCTTCTTCTTCTTTGCTTCTTCGTCTTCTTCTTCACTGGCCTTAACCCCTTTCTTCTTCTTCTTCTTCTTCTTCTTCTATGCTTCGTCTTCTTGAGTGAGTTCTGTTCTGTTTCTGTTTCTGTTTCTTTTTTTTTTTTCTTTTTCTTTTTTGAAGAGTTCTGTTTCTTTTGATAAGAACAACTTAAAAGCTTAAAAGCTTAATTTTGTTCTTTGTGTCTCTCACGCCTCTCTGGCCAAACATGTGAGAGCCACATCTACCTTTTTTTTTTTTTTTTTCTTTTTTAATGGGAAACTACATCTACTTTAATACTTACCACATATATCCTTTATTTTATTTTTGAGTTTACCAAATACGTGAATCACTAAGTCATATCTTTTTTTATTTATTTATTTTTTATTTATAAGAAGCCTCATCTATTTTAATACTTCTGTTAATAATTCAAGTGTCAAAAACTTTGTTATTGTTGTTATTATTATTATTATTATTATTATTATTATTATATAACAAAGCATGCATAGAAATATATAAAATATATAAATAAAAATATTTTTAATAATTTTTTAATCGCCGCACCCGCACTCTATTTTTATTGTTCTTCATATTTTAATGAATTTTGGGTTTGAGAACTAGGTTATTGATAAGACGTTAATATATTGACTTTTGGATGAATTATTAAGCAAATTAGCCCTCAATATAGTCTTGACTTTAGAATTTCATAGAAGTAGCTGCATATTTGCATTCTACTTGAACGTTGAGCGGGAACCTCAGTTGGTTCATGAAAATAAATTGTAGAATTATTTTTATTATATTAAATTCACAAATCTAGGAAAGTTAGAATTCCTGACAAATCTCACTGGCTAAGTCACATGGTTAGGGAGAGTTTGGATCACCCCCACCCCAATCAAGTCCAATAAAGGCCTACTATAGTTCACTCCCCCAAAAACAAGACATAAACTCTACCTTGGGCCAAAGTTAATTTAAAACTTGTAATTCCTAAAATGTTTGAAGCATTAATAGGTGATATTTTTTTGAGGTGATATCATATGGGTATATTCAGCATGATTATATCAAATTGTTCGGATAGTCTTACCGTATTTCTAGAAATAACATTGTTTAATTTGGTTCCGAAATCCAAGTTAGATTGAAAATGCATTAGTTACTAAATTTTGAAATTAGTAAATTAATTCCCTGAAGTCTTTACTAACAAATTCTCCATTTACAGTCTTTAAGGGCTTGCCTGGTTGCAGTGAAGGTCTACCTTTAGTAGCATGCCTAATTGAAGGAGATACAAAATGTTAAGAGATTTGGACCCCAATTAATATATATATATATATATATATATATATATTACAATCTTAAAGGACTTGCCTAGTTGCAGTGAAGGTCTATCTTTAGTAGCATGCTTAATTGGAGGAGATACAAAATGTTAAGAGATTTGGACCCCAATTAATATATATATATATATATATATATATATGGGCAGAGACTTCATTATTTGAGTGTCTAAGCTTTTGTCAAGTGATACCTCCCTTTGAAGTTTCTCTAAAATCATTCAACTTTCTCATTATGTTACAAGCATTCTCAGATGGCCACGTTGCTAAGGAGGAAGACTTGCATGCTAAGGATGAAGACTTGCATGGCCACGTTGACAAGAAGGTTTCCGTAGCTAGCCACGTTGCTAAAGAGATATAGATGACATTTCCTGATATATCACTTCTTGTTTAGATTGGTTTGGTTTTAATTGCTTAGGATCGGAGGTTTAGATTGGTATTGTTTAGATTAGTTTGATTTCAAGTTCCATTAAGCTAAGCATTATCTTAGCAAGGGTTTCAAATAAAGGATGAGCTATGATAGCTATCCGATATAGGTTGGTAGTAAGTTTATCATTACCTTGTAATGTGTATTTATATTGAGAAGTATGAAATGGAATGCAGATCAGTTTATTCCAATTAAATTCCAAAGGAGGCCCGGTTTCCCTCGAAGAAAACCACCTAAAGCGCACTCAACCACTTTCTAATATCTATTTCATCAAAATAGGTAAGAGAGGAAGAGGTAGAGGACGTGTAATCCAAGTTGAACATAACAACTTCGTATCAGAGCCAGTGATGGAGGAGCAACGTGTCAGCCATATTGAAGCCGAGCTTGGAGCATTAAACTCTAAGCATGATAACGCAATGAAACAAATGCAAGAAATGTTTTCTGCTCTGAACTCTCGGTTGGACCAGCTTGTACCAAACCAGAATTCTGACCACGATGAAGGTTCCTTAAATCGAAGTGGGTTCAGGCGAAACTATTTCAGTACAGAAGAAGGAATGAATCATACAACTTCATCAACCGTCACCAAGCTTGCCAAGTTGGACTTTCCACGCTTCAACGACAATGAAGATCCCATTAGCTGGATATGTCGAGTTAAGCAGTTTTTTGAGTTTCAACAAACCCCGGAAGAAGAGCGTGTACCACTCGCAGTATACCACTTAGAGGGTGAAGCCCAATTGTGGTATCAATTGTTGAAGGAGGAAGAGCAGGCAATCACGTGGAATTGCCTTAAGAAAGGCTTAAATGCGCGCTATGGTCCCACCCAATATGAAGACTTCTTTGGCGATCTCACAAAGTTGAAGCAAACCAACTCAGTTCGGGAGTACCAAGGTCAATTTGAGAGGTTACTTAGTCGCACAGAAAGATTGACCCCCTCATAACAAGTCAGTTGTTTTGTGCGTGGGCTCAAGGAAGGCATTCGAGTTGAAGTGCAAGCATCACGCCCAACAACGCTCTCTGCAGCCATTGGCTTAGCACGTCTTTATGAAGCTCGACAGCAATCTCAACGTCGAACATTCACACCTGATGCAAAGAAGACACCCATGTCATCATCCTTGAATGTGCAACGCCCCACAAATCCTGCCATTAGAAGACTCACTCCAGCCGAACTCAAAGATAAAAGGGACAAAGGGTTGTGTTACAACTGTGATGAAAAGTTTGGGCCTGGCCATCATTGCAAGAAGCTCTTTTTAATTGAAGGGAGTTGGTCTGATGATGAAGAGGATGATGGGAAGGAGGTTGAAGAGATTGAAGAAAAAGGAGAGGAGGAAAATGAAACCGTCAGTATCTCCTTGCATGCCATTGTTGGGACTCAAGCTCCTCAAACTATGCGGGTGCGAGGTTATATGGGTAAAAAAATGATAACAATCCTGGTGGACTCAGGCAGTACCCACAATTTCTTGAGTGAAAGAGTGGCAAGAAGGTTGAGGTTGCAACCCAAGAATGATGGGCGACTCCAAGTCACAGTGGCTAGTGGAGAGAGATTAACTAGCTTTGGGAAATGCTTAGGGGTACGAGTGGTTCTTCAAGGGATCACCATCACTGTGGATTTCTACATCTTACCCCTAGAAGGTTATGATGCGGTCTTAGGTGCACAATGGTTGATGACTTTAGGCCCAATTTTATGGGATTTCTCAAAGATGCAAATGAAGTTTAGCATGGAGGGCAAGGAAGTGATGCTACAAGGGATGTCCACTCCTTCTAGCAAATTCGTGGATGAAGAGGACATGAGGCGTGAGCTCAAGAAAAAGAAGCAAGGTGTCTTATTGCAATTATATGCTCTTACACCTGTGGATCAACAGCCCCAAGATCTAACACATGGGACCAAGGAGGACGAGCGGCTACAAAAGATTTTGGCCTCATTCGGGGACTTATTTGCGAAACCCAAGCAATTGCCACCAACTAGGTCACATGACCATAAGATTCCCTTGATCCTTGGTAAGGGACCAGTATGTGTGAGGCCTTATCGCTATCCACACATCCAGAAGACAGAGATTGAACGTATGGTTTCAGATATGCTAGCATGTGGGGTGATACGGCCAAGCAATAGTCCCTACTCATCACCAGTTATACTAGTGAGGAAGAGTGATGGTTCTTGGAGGTTTTGCGTTGATTATCGGGCCTTGAATCAAATTACTGTGAAAGACAAGTTCCCAATTCCAGTCATTGATGAATTGTTGGATGAATTACATGGAGCATGTTATTTTTCTAAGCTAGATTTACGATCGGGGTACCATCAAATCCGCATGCATCCAAGTGACATTTCAAAAACGGCATTTAGAACCCATCAAGGACACTATGAGTTTAGGGTAATGCCCTTTGGACTTACTAATGCCCCATCTACTTTCCAATCCCTTATGAATGAAGTTTTCAAAGAATACTTGCGCAAATTTGTTTTGGTATTCTTTGATGACATCTTAATCTACAGCAAGAGTTGGGAAGAGCATTTGCAACATGTCAAGATGGTGCTATCGACTCTTAGAAACCACAAGCTGTATATGAAAAGGGAGAAGTGTCAATTCGGCCAAGTGCAGGTTAAATACCTTGGTCATGTGATTTCCAAGGAGGGAGTAGCAGTGGACCCAGACAAGGTAGCATCAATGGTAGATTGGCCCAAACCAACTTCACTTAAAGCTCTTCGAGGTTTTTTGGGATTGACCGGGTCCTATAGTAAATTTGTCCAAGATTATGGGGAGATAGCACGGCCTCTCACAAATATGCTAAAGAAAGATTCATTCCTTTGGAATCTAGAAGCTGAAATGGCGTTTGAGGAATTAAAGGTAGCAATGACTCAATCTCCAGTGTTGACACTTCCAGACTTCACTAAACCATTTATAGTAGAGTGTGATGCCTCAAACACGGGTATTGGTGGAGTTCTCATGCAAGAACAAAGACCGGTTGCATTCTTTAGCCAAGCCCTTGATGGAAGGAAGTTGGCACTCTCAGCTTATGATAAGGAAATGCTTGCCTTGGTGCTAGCGGTGCGGAAATGGAGGCCATACCTTATGGGATGGAAGTTCATTATTCGAACAGACCAAAGAAGCTTAAAGTATCTTTGGGAGCAAAAGATCACTACAGAGGCCCAACAAAAGTGGCTAACCAAACTAATGGGGTACGACTTTGTCATTGAATATAAACGAGGAAGTGAGAATTTGGTGGCTGATGCATTGTCAAGACGAGAAGAGAAAGGAGAACTTGTTGCTATCTCCCAACCGGTACCAAAGTGGCTAGAACCAATCAGAGAGGAGGTCCAGACTCAACCACAACTCCAAAGGCTTGCCAAGTTATGCCAAGAAGGTGAAGCTGTGGGCCCATGGCAATTTTGTGAAGGAATACTTTTCTTTAAGGAAAAAATTTTTCTAAGAGAAGAATCTCCGCTTATTGCAACCATTATCAATGAAATTCACTCCAGTACCCATGAAGGGTATTACAAGACTCTACATCGAGTTCGTTCCATTTTTTATTGGAAGGGCATGAGGCAACAAGTTAAGGAGTTCATTAAGCAATGTGACATCTGTCAACGACACAAGACAGAGAACTTAGCTCCAGCCGGTCTACTCCAACCTCTCCCAATTCCTACTCAGGTTTGGTCTGACATATCTATGGACTTTGTAGAAGGTCTTCCAATATTAAAAGGAAAGTCCACTATCTTAGTAGTTGTTGATAGACTATCAAAATATGCTCATTTTATTCCAATCTCTCACCCGTACACTGCTACTAGTGTTGCCCAAGTGTGTTTTGATCATGTGTTTAGGTTGCATGGAATGCCACAATCCATAGTTTGTGACAGGGACCCTACATTTACCAATTTGTTTTGGAAGGAGTTGTTCAGATTGAATGGCACGGCCTTCAACTTCAGTTCATCATACCACCCACAAACGGATGGCCAAACTGAAGTGGTCAACCGCACTGTGGAAATGTACCTAAGGTGTTTCACAAGTTCCAAGCCAAAAGAATGGGTTCGTTGGGTTTCATGGGCAGAATTTTGTTACAACACAAGTCTCCACTCTTCTACAAAGAAAACACCTTTCGAGATTGTGTATGGTAGATCTCCCCCAACACTATTGTCTTATGTCCCAGGAACCACTAAAGTGGAGGCAGTTGATCAGGAGTTAAGAGCAAGAGACCAAGTCATCAAAGAACTACGAGACCAACTGAAAGAGTCCCAGGCCCGTATGAAAAAGGTTTATGATAAACACCACACTGAAAGATCTTTTGAAGAAGGTGATTGGGTATACCTACGGCTTCAACCATATCGGCAAATGTCCCTATCTGTGCAAAGAATTTCAAATTATCACCAAGATACTACGGCCCATACAAGGTGTTACAAAAAGTTGGACCCGTTGCCTACAAGCTCGAGCTACCCCAAGAGTCTCGCATTCATCCAACTTTTCATGTATCATTCCTTAAGAAGAAACTTGGACAGGGAGTAGAAGTGCAGACTGAGTTGCCATCAACACAAAAAGGAGATGATTCTCTCATTCCGAGGCCACAAGCGGTATTGGAACAAAGGAAGAAGAAAGGAAGCACTGAAGTTCTCATTCATTGGCAAGGGCTAGCACCAAGTGAAGCCACATGGGAAAATCTTGAAGACTTGTGTCAGCAGTTTCCTACATTGACCCTTGAGGACAAGGTTGAATTTAAGGGGGTGGAATTGTTACAAGCATTCTCAAATGGCCACGTTGCTAAGGAGGAAGACTTGCATGGCCACGTTGACAAGAAGGTTTCCGTAGCTAACCACGTTGCTAAAGAGATATAGATGACATTCCTGATATATCACTTCTTGTTTAGATTGGTTTGGTTTTAATTGCTTAGGATCGGAGGTTTAGATTGGTATTGTTTAGATTAGTTTGATTTCAAGTTCCATTAAGCTAAGCATTATCTTAGCAAGGGTTTCAAATAAAGGATGAGCTATGATAGCTATCCGATATAGGTTGGTAGTGTAAAATCTCAAAGATACAGAGGTAATTATTTCTCTATATGTATTATTGTTTTATGAGATACAACCAGGAGAATATATATACTATAGAGCATATACAAGGAATATACATATATTAGGAATATATTAGCACAAGAAAGGCAGTGAGAAATTAGTGGAGTTTGTCTGCACGTGAGTCACGTTACTGTGATTGATTTCCTCTGTTTAAGCTTTCCAAAACAGAGGTGCTTGTTGACTTAGTTGCTGTCTTGCCCACAATATCAGCTCTCAATATCTGCTCTATCATGAATGGAAATACTTTCCTTAACATCCTCCCGCAAGCTGATGGGACATGGTGTAACCAGAAGCTTGGACCGTAACACTGAGAAGCGTGGAGTAGATAAACCCTTTGTAAAAATATCAGCAACTTGATCATCAGTCGAAATAAAGCGAATCACCATATCTTTATTAACAACTTTTTCACGAATGAAGTGGTAGTCGACCTCGATATGTTTGGTTCTAGCATGGAAGACTGGGTTTGAAGCAAGGGCCAACGCACCAACATTGTCACACCACAAAGTGGGAGGTGAGACCAAAGGGACATGGAGATCCTTGAGGAGCATTCGTATCCAATATAAGTCAGCAGTGGTGATAGCCATGGCCCGATATTCAGCTTCTGTACTTGAACGAGCCACGACGGGTTGCTTCTTGGCACTCTAGGAAACAAGACAAGAGCCAAGAAAGATGCCAAATCCAGTGGTTGATCGTCGATCATCGGGATTGCCAGCCCAATCAGAGTCACAAAAGGCATGAAGCTTAAGTGAGCTTTTAGGGAAAGACAAGCCATGATCTATGGTCCCTTTTAAGTAGCGCAACACTCGTTTAGCAGCAGTCCAGTGATCAGATGTAGGTGAGTGCATAAATTGACATAACTGATTGACTGAGAATGCAATGTCAGGACGTGTAAGAGTGCAATACTGGAGCGCACCAACAATTTGCCTATACTCAGTGCCATTGGGTAAAGGTGCACCATCAAAACGCGAGAGTTTAGAACCAGAGGCAGTGGGGGTGGAAGACGGTTTAGCACCAACCATGCGAGCACGATGGAGGAGCTCTGAAATGTACTTGGATTGCGACAAGTGGAGACCATGGGAATCTCGGACTGCATGAACACCTAAAAAATAAGATAGCTCACCCAAGTCTTTCAATGGAAAGTCTGATTGAAGATGCTTAATCAAGTGCAACATATGTGATGTATGAGTGCCAGTGACCAATATATCATCAACATAAATAAGGACATAAATGTGAATAGTAGAATGATGAAAGCTAAACAGGGAGGCATCAACCAATGATTCAACGAACCCCAAATGGATAAGAGATTGTTGAAGACGAGTGAACCATGCACGAGGGGCTTGCTTAAGCCCATATAAAGCCTTGTGTAGCCGACAGACATGATGAGGAAGCTTAGGATCAACAAATCCCCTTGGCTGTTCCATATATACTTCTTCAAGAAGAGAGCCATGCAAAAAAGCATTTGAGACATCCAACTGGCGAATGGACCAATTAAAATGCACAGCTAGTGTGAGGATAACACGAATTGTGGTGGGTTTGATAACAGGGCTAAATGTCTCAGTGTAATCAACTCCATCCTCTTGGTCAAACCCTTTAGCAACAAGTCTCGCCTTATAGCGATCAATTGAACCGTCAGCCTTTTGTTTAAGACGGAAAACCCATTTATTCCGAATAATTTTTCTGTTGGGTGGTCGAGGACAAAGGGACCAGGTTCCATTAGCTAACAAGGCACCAAATTCTACCTCCATGGCTGCTCGCCATTCAGGGAGTTTGAAAGCTTGGTTAAAGGTGGTGGGTTCAGTAGGAAGTGAGTTGGCATGAAAGGCCTTAAGAGGGTGGCATGTGGAGTAATAGAGCTCATGGTTTGGGAAGTTTTTAGGGCGGGAAGCACCAGTCATGGAACGAGTTACCATTCGGGTGGAGGGAATAGGTGGTTGAGAAGTCTCTGGTGGGTTAGGGTGGGGAAGGTTGTCAGATGTGGAAAGTAAGGGATTTGGAGAAGGTGATGGAGGTGGAGACAAGTGTTGGTGAGGAGAGGAAGATGGAGAAGATAGTAATGGGGAGTAGGTTGAGGTGTCCATAGGAGATGAGGAGGAATGAGAGTCTAGGGGAAAAAAAGAAATACCTGGATGTGGAGGCATAGGTAGAAGAGGTGATTTATCAAGGCGAGAGTTCTCTGCATGAGGACGGAGAGATGGCGCATTCTTGGCAGGAAAATCTTGTTCATTAAACACCACATCGCGAGAGATATAGACTCTATTTGTGGAGGGGTCTAGACATCGATAGCCATGGTGATTTGAACTATAACCCAAAAAAATACATTTTTTGCTCCTAAAGGTGAGTTTGTGAGGATTGTATGGTCTCATCAATGGGAAGCATGCACATCCAAAGGTGCGCAAGAAATTGTAGTCAGGGGCATGGTTAAACAATTTAAAATAGGGTGTTTGATTAGACAAAGTGGGAGTGGGTAGGCGATTGATAAGATATATGGCAGTGAGAAAGGCATCGACCCAATATTTTGTTTGGAGTCCCGAATGTGCAAGTAAGGCCAAACCTGTGTCCATTACATGTCTATGTTTTCTTTCGGCGACACCGTTTTGTTGAGAGGTGTGTGGGCAGGAAATCCGATGTAAAATTCCACTTTGAGCCAAAAAAATTTTAAAGTGAGTAGAGGAATACTCTCCACCACCATCAGATTGTAAGCTCTTAATTTTTGTAGAAAATAAGTTTTCCACCATACATTTAAACTTAATGAAGCAAGTGTAAACATCAGATTTGGATTTCAAAGGAAATAACCAAGAAAATCTTGAATAATCATCAATGAAAATTACATAATAGTGATAACCACTAAGAGAGACAACTGGTGACTGCCATACATCTGAATGCACTAATTGAAGGGGAAGACTAGACACTCTATCTGAATTGGAAAACGGAAGACGTTTGCATTTGGCTAATTGACATGAATCACAAAAAGTTTGTTTATTATTTGAGTTACTTATTGGAAGCTTATTTTTATGAATGACTTGATGAACTGTAGACATGGTGGGATGGCCTAGCCGTTGGTGCCATACCAAGGTAGAGGTTTGAACTCCAAGGAAGGCAGTGAGACCCCGAAATTTATGGAAGGAGAGGCGGTGTAAGGGAATGGGATAGAGTCCATCTCTACTGTGCCCGTGCAAGAGAACTCGACCTGTCCGAATTTCCTTCACCAAAAAATAAGTTGCTGTTAGTATAAAGAAGCAATCATTTTCTGCACAAAATTTTTGTATGGATAGCAAGTTAACAGGTACATCAGGACAATGAAGTACAGTTTTTAATTGAAAAGTAGAATTTTGAGCAGTGAGAGTGGTAGAACCAGTATTAGCTATTGGAAGACCAGAACCATTGCCCACACCCACGTCGGCACTGCCTTGATATGGTTCTCGTGATAGATTGAGGTTCTCCAAATCTGCAGTGATGTGTTGATTGGCTCCACTATCTGCATACCATGGTTGTTCCTCTCCTTCTGCAAACAGAGAGTTGCTTTGAGCAACCATAGCCGCCAATTGGGTTGGAGGATGTCGACCTTGGTAAGAGTAGTCCATTCGATGATAACAATCAAGTGCCTGGTGATTTGATTTACCACATATTTGGCAAGGTGACCGAGGGGAGTTGAATGGTGAGGATGAAGGCTGATTTGGCCTCTGCTTTGGAAGATTGGTGTGGTGCGATTTCTGGTTTAGAAATGGCAATTGGGACTTGGATGGGCCATTGGTTTTCTGTGCTCCATTGAACTTTGGTTTGCGATCTTTGCTGTGTTGTTTATTTGAGTACAAGGCAAAGCTATTTGAGTCTGTCGAAGTCATGATGCCTTGATTTTTTAGGAGAGTTTCATGATTCAACAACTCAGCTTCGAAGTCAACATATGTCCAGGAGGCTTCTCGGGTTGCAAGGCTAAATGTTGTGATGAAGGCATTGAATGATGGATTTAGACCACTGACTATGTATGAAATCAGATCATCGTCATCCACTGGCTTACTCGCAGCAGCAAGTTGATCTGCCCATGACTTAGCCAATTGGAGATACTCCAAGCAAGATCGAGATTCTTGACGCAGAGTCTGCAATTGGCGTTTTAAGTGAGCAATGCGAGATTTTGATTGGGAAGCATATCTAGTTGCCAAAGAATTCCAGACTTGGCAAGATGTGTTCAGTCCATAAACAGTGGAAAGAACATTAGGAGTGAGAGTTGCAATTATCCAACTCAAGGCAAGTTGGTCCTTTCTGTACCAAAGCACATATTCTGGGTTCTTAACTTGTTTTTCCCCAGCAATTGTGTGCTTGTCAGGACACACCTCTGAGCCATCAACAATGCTCAACAGGTCATAGCTTCGCAAGATGGGCAAGAATTGAGAGACCCATTGCAGGTAATTTGTTCCATCTAATTTTATGGAAATCAGGGGAGTTATATTGGGTGTTTGGAAAAAATTGGAAGAGGAATTTGAGTTTGAGTTGGCCATTGGAGAAGTTTGGCGTGAACCAGAGTGCTCTGATACCATGTAAAATCTCAAAGATACAGAGGTAATTATTTCTCTATATGTATTATTGTTTTATGAGATACAACCAGGAGAATATATATACTATAGAGCATATACAAGGAATATACATATATTAAGAATATATTAGCATAGGAAAGGCAGTGAGAAATTAGTGGAGTTTGTCTGCACGTGAGTCACGTTACTGTGATTGATTTCCTCTGTTTAAGCTTTCCAAAACAGAGGTGCTTGTTGACTTAGTTGCTGTCTTGCCCACAATATCAGCTCTCAATATCAGCTCTATCATGAATGGAAATACTTTCCTTAACAGGTAGTAAGTTTATCATTATCTTGTAATGTGTATTTATATTGAGAAGTATGAAATGGAATGCAGATCAGTTTATTCCAATTAAATTCCAAAGGAGGCCCGGTGTCCCTTGAAGAAAACCACCTAAAGCGCACTCAACCACTTTCTAATATCTATTTCATAAAAATAGGTAAGAGAGGAAGAGGTAGAGGACGTGTAATCCAAGTTGAACATAACACATTAATTGCAATTGTAGATGTGTTAGTACTTTTCCTTCGATCTACACCCCAACCATATGGATTGTGCTAAGGGCGAGGCTGATTCAAGGGCTCTTGTGGGCCTCCCTAGGACCAATTTCAAGTCTTAATTCATATGGATGATGGGCCAATCCAAGTGGGGTTTAGGCTGGTAATTTTGCTTCTTTTAATTAGAAAAATAAGTGGGCCTTGGGGATTAATTGTGCAGGCCAAAACCAACTCAATTTCCGGTTTTTATTTTCATGGATATTGGGTTGTAGAAGTGAGTTTTGGGCTGAATTTGTGGGCTTTCAACCTACTTATTTGTATCCAAAAATTTGCCACTACAATATTCTTTCAGAATCTAGGAACACAAGATGTGGCTTCGAACTGGTTCTGAGTTCTGAGACCAAACCTAATACCAGAGAAAACATCATAAAACAAAAATACTTGCTAAGTTAGGAACTGCTGTAAAGCCTAGACACGGGCGATCCAAAAAATCCAATCCTTGAACAATCTGTTTGGCTAAATGAAGACAGTACGTAGTTGGACAATTTATGTTATTAATTTGCGGTACTTATTAGTCAAACAAACTAATTAATAGAGTAGCTTGCCTTGATCTCAAATACCATAAGTACAAGGAGAAAGAAAGTATTCTATTATTTTTATGTTGTCCAATGGCAATAATGCCACTTCTCGATCTAGTACATAAAATATTAACTTGGGGGCACAACACATGCTGTGACAACCCATCATTCAGAAACAAATTATAATTATGTTGCACATTCATAGTTTTGTTTGTATGATACGCTGATCGCTAGCATTTCACACGCCTTGTCGATTATGTTAACGGGTGCCAAAACATTTTTTTACAAATTTAGGCAGCGTGATGGTTTGCACTTTGCACTATTATCCAATTGATGCAGTTCGATGACTTAGATCCATCACATTAATTGAAAAATAAATAAATTCTTGCCATTGGTTCTGTTCAGATTTAAACTTTTAGAGACTTTCATAAAGGAATTCGTAATAAATTGGTAGATTTGCACCTATAAAATTAAAAGGGCAAACCAACCGAATCTTTTCTTTACAAATATAAAACATGTTATGTTTCTATTCTCAGTAAATCATTTCTTTATGTTTCTATCATCCCTCTTTCTTTCTTTCTTTTTTTTTTTTTTTTTTTTTCTTTTTTTTTTTTTTTTTTAGAATACTAACTATTTTTAACACACACACAAAATGGAAAAAGTTTTAAAGAAACTTATAGCAGTGTATAAGCTGTGTTTGGATTGCGTTTTCAGCTGAGCGTGTGTGGCGTTTTTTTTTTTAATTCAGCGTGTTTGTCACAGTTCATTGGTCATGAACAGTGATTTTAGGCCAATAAACAGTGACAAACAATGTAGCAACAGTAAAAAAATTTTTTTTTTTTTTCAGTTTTTAGTTTTCAACAAAATAAGCGGTATCCAAACGCATACTATATTCAAAAGAATCTAACTTTTAGATAGCTAAGAGCATTCACAGCAGCACATTTATAATTCTATCATCTAAAAGTTACTTTATCTATAATTTTAGCTTTTACCTATTCACACTCCACAGCAATACATCTATATTTTTAGCTATTTGATTAAAATAATACAAAAAACTCAATACAATAATAATAAAAATTTTTACAATAAGCTTCAGACAGCCATCACCACCACCACAGCACAGCCATCACCACCACCATCACCACCACAGCACAGCCATCACCACCACCACCACAGCAGTCCACAACAGAAAAAAAAAAAAAAAAAAAAAAAAAAAAAAAAAAACCCATGCGATCGCGGCACAACCAAATCGGCGAGATGGGTCGGCGACGTGGGCGATGATGATGAAGATCGACGACGAAGATCGGCGACGAAGATCGGCGATGAAGATCGACGACGAAGATCGGCGATGAAGATCGGTGACGAAGATCCAGACTAGATCGGCGATGAAGATCTAGACCAGATCGACGAAGCAGAGTAGATGAGGGAGAGAAAAAAAAAACGAGAAGGAAAAAGGGAGAAAGAAGAGAAGCCGGGGAGAGAGAGAGATCGACGATGATGATGAAGATGCAGACCAGTCGGCCAAGCAGAGAGTTGATAAAGGAGAGAAAAAAAAAAAAAAAAAAAAAAGAGAAGGAAGAAAGAAGAAAGAAGAAAGAACAGAGCCGGAGAGAGAGATAAAAGAAAGAAAGAGGAAATAGTTTTTTTAATGATAGAGGAGAGAGAAACGTAATAAAATATTATTATTTTTTTTAGATGTTATGAACAGTGCACATCTATTTATAGATGTGTACTGTTCATGTGGAGCTAAAATATAAGATTTTAGCTCCACTGCTGGAGCTGGGTTTTTGAAGTTTGTGGAGCTATATTGCTATATATTATAGCAATATAGCAATATAGCTCCACTATTGTGGATGCTCTAATGATGTCTAGGTACTTTTAAAGGTCAAAAAAAAAAAAAAAAAGAATAAAAAAAAGTGCTTTTTTGGGTGTTTGATGTGCTCCATTTTACCTTCTGTTTTGTAACTTTTGTTTCCTTTTAAATGAAATATATATATATATATATATATATATATGTATATATATATATATATGTATATATATATATGTATATATATATATATATAATCAGGCTTTACCTTGGGTTGTTAACTCAAATTTTAATTTTTGATGAGAAGCATGATACCCTAAACAAGTGAGTTTGGCTCCCATAGTTTTTTTGGTAACTTGTTTGTTAAAGGTAAGACAAAAAGTTTTTTTTTTTTTTTTTTTAAAGAGCTTGTTTATTTTTTTTTTTAAAATGCTAATTTCGTTTCTTATTTGATAAAATGTCAAGAAAAAAGTCAAAAACTTAGAAGTTAGAAGTACATTAATCAGGCTTTACCTTGGGTTGTTAACTCAAATTTTAATTTTTGATGAGAAGGATGATACCCTAAACAAGTGAGTTTGGCTCCCATAGTTTTTTTGGTAACTTGTTTGTTAAAGGTAAGACAAAAAGTTTTTTTTTTTTTTTAAAGAACTTGTTTATTTAAAAAAAAAAATGCTAATTTTGTTTCTTATTTGATAAAATGTCAAGAAAAAAGTCAAAAACTTAGAAGTTAGAAGTACATTTGATCTTTCTTTAGTCTCATAATTTTCATTTGACTTATATTATGATTGCTTTGGGATTGTAAGATGTTACACTACACACATAATACTTGAGTACTCTATAATGAGCTTTTAAACTAACACATTAATGATCTTGTGCTAGATCCTGATTTTCATAAGTGGGTTTGGAGACTAGTTCAAATTCTCATAGAATCGATCCCACATCAACACTAAATTACAGTTTATTTGGAGTGGAGGGAGATTTTTTTTTTTTTTTTGAGAATACTAAATATTTTTAACACACACATACGGAGAGATGGAAAAAGATTTTAAAGAAACTTACAGCAGTGTATATCCAAAAGGGTCTAATATTTAGTATAGAGGAATGTGGTTAGAATATACTAATATTTAGGTACTGCTCTGTTTGTTTCAACAATGATGTCTTCTAGAAAATCAGTCATTTTTTAAGAAGCATTTTCTATAAAACTATCTCATTTTTCAATGTTTGGTAGCAATTTTAAATGAGTTGAAAAGCAACCTCCTAAATTCCCTTATTTAGCTTGCTATTAGATAAAGTTGTTTTCCAAAAAAATTTAATGGAAAACAATCTCTAAAAATAAATCATACTTTTTATGTTAACTAAAGATAGTTTTCTTTTGACTCATTTTTTTTTTTATGCTACCAAATATTGAAAAATAAGGAAAACTATCTTTATATAATGATGATGCCAAGAATCAACTCAGTAAGCTGCAGGGTCTTCGCACGTTCCGAGTAAACCTGCACAAGTAGAAAGAACCTCAAAGGGGGAGTACCGGCGTGGTACCGACCAACGACCCTCCGATGGTTAAGTTAGTATTGCTCGCAACTCTAGAGTGCCAAAGTCGGGTAGAATTACGCGTATCTCAATTTTGGAGGACTCGGAGGTATTTATAACAGTAGGGGACCTTGGCTAAGGCGTGCTGGGGAAAATATCACCTTACCGGAATTGCCCCTGAGTAGTGTGGAGCGCAAGATACTTCTTGGGCGATCAAGCGTGTTGTGCAAAATATCCCTTTGGGAGCAATCGTACAGCGCAAGACATCTATTCAAGTAGTAGCGTACGCGACAAGATTCTTTTTCTCGTGGAAGCGTACATCACAAGACATGTATTGATCCCTTCAGCTTTGCCCCGTCACCCATCCATCTCGTCGATACGTGTAGATTACACCGTCGAGAGGTGCTGGGGAGTTGGCCTGGGATGACGAAGGAGAAGGACCGTCGCCCTTTACCATGCCGTCGTCCAGGTAGAGGGCGACGACACCTTCACCATCATATAAGGTTTTTCATCTAAACAAACGGAGCGGTATATTATAGTCTTCTTTTATTTTCTTCTCTTCTACTCATCTTTTATTTTATTCCATCCAAAAATAGAATTATTTAAGTGAATATATATATATATATATATATATATATATATATAATAACACATCTCGCTTATAGTTTAAAGTGAACTTGTTCATTTAAGTCAAATAAAATTACATTTTCTAGTATAATTAAGTCGCACTTAATATGAATGGATTTGCTTGCTTTTTGTTCGCACATTCAAAACGCGTGAGCGATTAACCCTTTTTGATGGAGCCTCTTCCGCTCTTTCCATGCGACCGTGACAAAACTGGTTCAGTGCACAAAGGAGAGAGAAATGGTTGAAATAAAATGTTTTCCATGATTTCAAATGTTGCCAATATATAAGTATATTATTTATTAATTAATTAATTAATGTAGCAATTGGGAAGGAAGAGGATGACAATTGAGTCAATTGACAACTGGATTCGTCGGCAGTGCTGCTGGCGTGGCCACAGGCCAAAAAAAATGATGAAGTCCCTGCTCTTTAATTAAACAACTAAAGAAAATAAAAATATATAATAAGACATTTTAAATTACTATATATGCTATCTAAGGAAGGACCTACACAATCTCATACACGTACCGATGTTTGCCATTTCGATTTTCGACTACCAATCGTTCGCATTTGACTGGGGCCCGCCCCTTTTCAATTGGATCCTATCAAATCCAATGACCTTTTTGAGGTTTGACCAAATTCATTATTTTTAGTGTCCCATCACCCATGCTGTTATGCAGTAATTAGGCGATGCCGTTTCTATCCTAAAGGTCCGGCCACTGTTTTATAATTGTGATTGGGCTATTATTATAAGTGTTATTTGTACTCACTACTCACATTGAAAGAAAAAACTGTGTCCGTATCATTACTATTTCAAATTTCAGCGATACATATGTATGTTTGTGTGACAGAATCGCATATTTAGGTATGTTATAGTACGTGTTACAAGAAAGAAAACAAAAATGAATTTTGCAATTTCGGGAGACTAAATTAAGGAACAATGTGAATATGTGATGATGATAATATCATGAATATTTTCTCCTTTCATGAAAAAGCCTATTTAGCACGTACTCTCCTGCTAGCTGAGCAGGAAATTAAGTTCCCCACCTACCCCAATATATAGAAAAAAAAAAAAAAAAAAAAAAAGATTCTTTGTCGTGCTCAGAGATAATAACGGACTTATCTCTCTCTCTCTCTCTCTCTCTCTCTCTCTCTCTCTAATCTTTCAATTTCTTTTTTTTTTTTTTTTTTTAAGGACTTGGACTTGGGTCCACTATTCTTGAATTTGTAAAAATATAATAAACATGTGTTAAACTTTAACGAGGTTAGGGGGTTATTTGATAAGAATATTTAAATATAGTTTTTTGTTTTATAATCCATAAAACGGTAGGTACTACACTTGAATTTAGAACAAGATTTTGCAAACAACCAATAAGTATTTTTAGGATATAGAAAATGTTTTTAATAACATAATTGTAAATAAATTGAAAATAGTGAACTCCACGTATATGTCCAAACTCTTATATCTCTTAAATTAAGGAACTTATTTTTATTACAAAAAGAATTCTTATACTTCAAATTTGAAACTTATTATTAAAAAAATTAAATAAATAACTAAAGATTCTACACGTTAATTTTAATAAATTTATATTTTTTTTTAAATCTTAAAAATAGAAATGGTCTCCCAAACAATTATTTTTTGTTTTTAGTATTTTGAAAATTATTCTTAAAAGTGGGAGTCAAACACGTATAATATAAAAATTATTATCTGAAAACTAGTTTCAAGTTCAACTTTTTGGAAATTATTATTATACTGTTTTGAAAATAAAAATAAAAATCCTCCCACCAGTCAGGCCCTAGTATAGAACAAGTCTAGCATAGAAGAGTAGTAGACCCGATCTTTGTGTTTTTTCTAAATAGGATATCATTTACTCACCAAAACTCTTTAGATAAGGTGCAACATTTGTTTAATTACCCATTTACCCTACTACATGGATTGGTTTAGTGTTGAAAACTTACCCAAAAAAGAATGAAGTCGTGCTTATGATTTGCGCTAGTTACCACACGTTTACCTAATCAGGATCATAAAAATTCAATCACGATCGGATCTGAGGTTTGAGTATACTAAAAAATTGACATGGATATCAAGCCCTACCTAACTCATGCAGATCAAGTCTTCCTTGACTAAACATCATATTAGTTGTAATTTGTAACGCAAGCTTATGCAAGTTGTTAATTTTCTTCAATTAAGATTTGTGGATATTTTAACCTTTTTTAATACGATGTTCCAAAGATTGGACAAGATGCCTACCTTATTAAAATGGTAACATGTTATTGTCACGTGCATGCGAACTAATCTTCAAGGGTTTCTTTAAACTTTCAATAGATAAAAATTAACCAAAATTTTGGATTAATGGCGGATGGCCTACGCAAAATGAGATTAGTTGTAAGTTGTAATCCAAATAATCCTTTTTTTATTTGGGTATGGTCCACTTTTCGCTTTAGTAGGAGGTCCCTTGTCTCGTTGTACCACTAGCACCGAACTCTTGCATCTATGGCTAGGTAATTGGACGTGCACCGATCAGGCCAATTAACCTTAACTATGCCGAGGGATGAAGCCATAATTTATTCTCAGGGGATCAAAGTACTTTTTAGTTTGGGTAAATTTCACTAACTACTCTTGAGGTTTGAGGTATTACCAAGCGCATCCAAAGGTTTTAAAAAGTGACCAATTTAGTCTTTGGTTACTAACACCGTCTGTACACCGTTTTATTAAACAATTTTTCTTTTCTTTTCTTCATCTCACCCTTCACGCCGAGCTCTCCCTTCCCTCTGTCTGTGTGTGTTTTGTTAGTAAAAAAAGCTATGAAGGCTTCAGAAAACGACCCCATAACCCTCTCGACCCAACTCCTCTCCACACTCCAAAACCAAATCTTACAAACACAAAGCTTCAAAGGCAAATGGGGTTTGATCAAAACCAAGATAAATGACCTCCAAACCCAACTCACAGACTTCACCGACTTCCCAAACACTCATTTAAACCCACTCCCTCTCGACCTCCTTTACTCCATTTCCCACACTCTGAACGACGTTGTTTTTCTCTCTGCAAAGTGCCAAACTTTAAGCTTATCGGAAGGGAAGCTCAAAACCCAGAGTGAAATCGATGATGTGTTGGCTAAACTCGACCACCATGTCAGAGACAGTGAGATCTTGATCAAGAACGGTGTGCTTTCTGACGGTGTCGTTTTTGAGTTGAAGAGAGAGAGGCTGTGAGAGCTGAGACAAGGAGTTTGAGCTCCAGATCGAAAGGGTGAGATGAAGAAATTTAAAAAAAAATAATAATAATAAAATGGTGCACAGACGGTATTAGTGATCAAGGACCAAATTGGTCGCTTTTTAAAATTTTTGGATGTGCTTGGTAATACCCCAAACCTCAGGGGTAGTTATTGAAATTTATCCTTTTAGTTTTTACCATATAAGAAAAAGAATTATTATAAACATTCAAGACTAAATTAATACATAAAAAATAAAATTAGTATCTATTATGTGTTAACAAAATAAAAATAAAAGAAATCAAAGGAAACAAATAAAATATTTTAATGCATTTCAACTTAATTATTTATGAAAATGCAACTTGACAATATGTAATTGACTATGTATTAAATTTTACATCAATTTTCTCGACTTCAAACTTTAAAGATGTCAAGAGTTTTGTACGTAACTCAACTGGCTCAAAGCAGACATCTAAAGTTCAAGTTCCACCTAAAAAAAACTATCTCTTAAGTTAGAGGCTACCTCAAATTTTCCTGTATAAACAAAATTATATTATCAGATCTTGTTTGGTATATACCTAATTCCAAACTAATAATAATAATAATAATAATAATAATATATTATTATTATTATTATTATTATTATTATTATTATTATTAGTAGTAGTAGTAGTAGTAGTAGTAGTAAATTAATATGAATTAGTGAATTCATGGGGTTGACATAAAGGCCAATAAGCCCGAAAAGTAATAAGAGGTAAGGATGTGATAATTGGGTTGGAGAAACCCAAAGGATTTAGCAAAAGCCTATAGGAGTAAAAGAGGTAAAGAAAAAAAAATGGGCCAAGGAAGCCCCAGGAATGAAATAGGCCGAGGAAGCCCAAGGAATGACATGGGCTGGCATAGCAAGAATGTGGCCTAATAAAAGCCCAAAAGAGGTAATGATGTGAAAAGTGGGCTAGCCCAGCAGAAATGTTGGCCAGTGAAGCCCAAAAGAAGAATGTAGGAAATGGACTGGCAAGAGCCTCAACCTGTAAGCCCAAGGGTAATAACGAAGTAAAAGAGAAGTGATATCATAGTAGAAGCAGTGTAGTGGCATGGCAAGATCATCAACCAAGCCCACAGACATAGGAAAGAAGGGGGCATAGGCTAGGCAGGATGGAGAGGGCCTACACCCAGCAATGCCCAGTCCAAAGAATATAGAGAGCGCAAGCCCAAAGACCCACATATCTTTCACGCTGCAAGAGTTAAACAGCTACCAGAACGTACAGCAGAATTAGACAAAGGCGGAGGCAATGGAAAATGCATGAAGGCTAGAAAAGTAATGGTTTTAGATGGAAATGGAGCATGCACACAGGCCCAAGCACCACCTACCTGTACCTAGCCAATACAGGGAGGTGGGTCACAGGTCAAGGGTATGAGAATGTGTGGTATGACGGTTAGGAGAAGGGGGAAGTCTATTTTAGGGTTCCCGCTCAAACTTCTTTGGAGAGAAATATCCTGCTGGGATGACATCTCACCTAAAAGAAGTAAACATAAGCTGGAACTACTAGATGCATGACATAGAGGTAGGTGAGGGAGAGGGTTAACCCTTATTCGGATAAGAGTATTGAAATCAAAGAAAGGTAGGAGACAAAAAAAAACCACTTTTTTCTGAGAATGAGGCATGGTGTAGCCAACACAGTGTAATGGTAGTGGTTGGACAGCAGGCAAACTAGTAGGCAGTCTTGGAAGGACACTCATAACAAGCCAAAAGTAGTTAAAGGGTAAAAATGGTAATTCCTGTCATGGAAGGCAATATAAAAGGCTATAGTCGTGAACAGTGGATGGGGGGAGGGGAAACAATGGCAAGAAACAGAGGTAGAAAGAAGGAAAGAAAAGCAGAGTAATACAAAGAAAAAAAAAAGAGGAAAGATACATAAATTCCAAAGAAAACATGAGTGATAGGAATAGAGGCATGCATCAGTAGGCTACCAATTTCTCTCCCTCTCAATAGACCCACTCTCTAATAAGCTAAGAATTTAAGTTCAAGCCGTCTAGGTCCTTTTTCCAAAGTGTGTAATCTCTATAGCATAAGCCTCCTTTGAGGTTACCCACATTGGATATCGGCTCCTTTTTTGGACTTGTGTCTGCTGAATAGCTAAGCCCTTTTTCTTTGGCAGACGAATCTTGTTTTTGGTTGAAGAATGGCTAACGTATTACCTTATTACCAAACTGTTTGCTACAATTTTGTTATTCATGATTGTATTGCTCTGCCATGACTTCGTTATTCTTCCTTGATGTGTTATTTATGCGTTATTATTATTTGTAGAGATGTTTTAGTTATCTTGCCATATCATGTTTCCTGCTTTAATATATGTACATTTGAGGCTCGTGCCAAGACGCGTCTACATGGGGATGGCCCAACTTGTGCACAAACTGGTTTAAGGTGTGTTTCAGTTAGACCAATCCTAACTCTCCTACCTCAGAATCACAGGCCGTGGTACAGTAGGAGAAATCAAGCCCAAAATGCAAAAGGCCCACCACAACAATCTCACTTTACAAAACACTCAACATTAGTAATTTTATTTTAACATTCAACACAATAAAATAATATAAACAACACAAAGATGACTGTGCACAAAGGAGGACCTAATATAATACTGTAATTTGTTTAGCATCTCATGAGCTACAATGCACATGCAAAGATGGCAACGCAATATAGCTCAATAGCAAAAAATTATGGCTTTTCCTCCGCTAATGTAGGAGCATTTTGTTATATTTAGTTGGTAAATTTAACATTTTAGCAATTTGCTTCCACCAATACTAATACTCTTAGACTTAAAGCCTATGCCCCCTCCAGACTTTGATGTAAGAAGAAAACCAAAAAGCAATTCTCAAGTCCCATTTTCAATAAATCAGCCCTTGACATATAGAAAAAACAAGCAAAATTGTCCCACTTTTGAATAACCCAACCTGAATGAAAAAGAGGCACCAAAACTATCACTTTAAAATTTAAAACAAATTAAGAACATTTCTCAGTCTAAGCAAATTACTTCCAATCTGACACCCAAAATTAAAAGAACCAAATTATTTCATTTTTTATAGTTAAATCAGTAAATCTATCACACATTTTCACCCCTAATCACGATAGCTCTTTTTTTCCTACTTTTTTTTTTTTTTGGTTCTCACAACAACTCAGCTTGTGGATTTCATATTTTACACAAGAAGGGGGAAAAAAAATCAATGTCCCAAGCTCCCAGTTATCTTTTTTATCTACAGTCTAAAGCCTTAACTATCTTTTTCTCTACTCCATCTCATGCTTTGCGTTCATATTAGACTTTATATAACAATTACTGTTGTTTACCATTGTTATTTATTTATTCTTAAATATCAATTAGTATTTTTATATGCAATTTTTTTTAATAATATTTCCTTTTAGACGGTCTTCCTAACTGAAATTCTGACTCTGTCACTGCTAGATACTCTTGAATGATTTTCTTTTGACTCACTTTAAATAATTGTATAAAATCACTTAAGTATGGTTTTGTAAATTATATGCATTGCACATGATAGAGACACATGGCATCTTCTGATTTTTGGTTCACTATGAAAAATGAGGCCGTAGACCAATTTTTTTGTAGTGGTTGTAGCCTAAGTTTACAATTACGTTTGTACCCAAGCTTTGTCCTAAGTGAAAAACTTGTTTAATTCTCCTATTTTCTTAGGTGCTCATATTGGATAGTGAGATGACAACTCAAGGAGGTCTTTTGATCTTGTCATTGTAGATGTATTGGAGAAAATTCGGAAGGCAAGAAATTTTTTATTTAGTTCATCATTTTGGCATTGGTAGGAAGAGATGGGGAAGGAAAGTGTGGATGAAAACATTATAAAGGAAGTGTAGGTGAGCAAAGGTTTGGAAGAAGGTGTTGATGCAATTAAGGTCAACTACATTGAGGGGGCATTCTTCTAAATTTAGTAGGCATTTGAGAGAATTTTGAAAATAACACTTCGAGCATTCCCATTGAGTAATGCAAATGCATTACACTATAACAAACAAAACATTAAAAACACACTCCATTGGGTTATTTATCGCCTTAGCAAAATGCGTATGAAGAAACTAATGGGAATGCTCTAACAAAGGAATAATTTGCACATGAAAGTTTGACCCTCAAATTCTAGACATGTGTCATGAGAGCATTTGTTAGTAAATAATTTTAAGAAGGTTTTAATACTACTTTTATATAAAATATAAAAAAAACTATAAAAAAAATAGTTGCATTTTGCCTTTTCCATAAAAAGTTTTTGAAAGTATTTTTTAAATAAATATCCTTAAAGTGTTAGTTAATATATTATTTTTGAAACATTCCAACTGGATATATTTATTCAAGAAGCTGGTAAATCAGAATTAACAAAATTGATTATATCTAGGGGAACAGACTCCAACCAGATAGAAAGCGGAAAAGAAAATTTAGCTCTCCTAGCTAAAGCATCTGTTACAGCATTGCCTAACCTAAGTGTATGAGAGAGTGACCAGCTCTTTAAAGAGTTTAAAGCTCCGTTTAGGAGTTTATAAGGGAATAGAATGGAATGGAATGATCATAAGGGAATGGAAAGGAAAAGAATGGAATGGAATGTATTTAAGTAAGAGAAAGGAATGGAAAAGAATGGAATGGAATGAGATTAAGTAACCTTGATTGGATGTTTTAAAATGAAAGAATGGAATGGAATGAAAATGAATGGAATGTAAGTACTAATCTTGTTTGGGAGTAACATAGAGGGAATGGAATGGAATCATTTTATAACAATATTACTATTAGATCCCTATTTTAAAATAAAAGGTTGAATATATAGGGGTATTTTGGGAGTTTTAGTAAAAATTTCATTAAACCTAAATCCATTTCCTCATATTCCTCCCAATTTTGAGGGGAATAAAAATTTGAGGTTTTGAGGGAAAATGGAGGAATGAAAATGAAAGAATGGAATGGAATGAAAATGAATGGAATGTAAGTACTAATCTTGTTTGGGAGTAACATAGAGGGAATGGAATGGAATCATTTTATAACAATATTACTATTAGATCCCTATTTTAAAATAAAAGGTTGAATATATAGGGGTATTTTGGGAGTTTTAGTAAAAATTTCATTAAACCTAAATCCATTTCCTCATATTCCTCCCAATTTTGAGGGGAATAAAAATTTGAGGTTTTGAGGGAAAATGGAGGAATGAGCATTCCCTCTTAACCATTCCATTCACTCCCACTTAAATTCTCAAACAAGAGAATGAACCTTCCATTCCCTCCGTAAAAACTCCCAAACAATGGGAGGGAAGAATATTCTAAAAATATTACTTTTATTCCTTTCCATTCCATTCCATTCCATTCTCTCCTCCCAAACGGACCCTAGGAGTGACAGGGTGTCCAAGAGCAGATGTTTATATGTGGAGTGGAACATATTGCCATTTTTTAGAGCATTGATGATGATTTCTAAGTCACCTTCCAAAATAGAGTAGTCCAAGTCAATCTCTTTGACGAATGACACAACACACCTAGCTGCCAAAAGCTCCAAGACAGCCACAGTAGGATTTGGGATTTTTTCAGAGAGTGAAGCCAAGACCTAACCCCATGCGTTCCTAACCACCACCCCGATCCCAGCTTCTCCTGAGTCTGCAAAGATTGCGCCATCGAAGTTTTTCTTGTAATAGTTGTTGTCCGATGGCTTCCATTTCACCATTTTGAGAGGCTTCACCTTCACTGGCATGGCATTATATTTCCTGAACTCGGAGAGGTATTGGCATGCTTCACTTGGGACCTAATGATGGAGTAACCTACTTTAGTCGAGTTTTATTTCGCCTAGTCTAGATTATCCACACCGTGATGGCAAATAACTTAAGTTTCTAAGTTCGGTGCAAACCATGTTCCATAAGTCTGAAAAACTCCCTTGGTTAGCCTTCCTTCTATCTATCCAATCAAAACCCCGTTCTCACAATTCCACAAAACATGCAGGACTGTTTTAGGTTGAGAGTGATAGAAAGCCTCGTTAGAGATTATTCTCTGCTTTCACAGATTGTGTTTAGTTGGGAGAAATTATGAATAGTCTCACCATAGGAAATGCCTGATTTTTCCTGGGACCCGTAGCTTCCACAAACCTAACTAGAAACCTTTATGTTGCACCTGAAGAAGGACTCAAGGCATTATCCCTGATCTACTCATTGCTTAACAATTTGTGGCTTGTCTTGACAGAGTAAGGACTGTCCTTGCTCTTCAGCCAGATAAGGATGTCTTCTTGAGCTACAACATAGATTGGTATGGCTTTGATTCTGGCAGCTTCAAAAGGCAGAAAGTTTGGATCAATTGTGTGAGAATTCCACCAGCTAGACACTAGGTCTATGAGATCTGCAAGTCTGCAACAACAACATCAGTAAGTAGGCTTGAGACTGGGGAAATCACTCTACCATCCCAACAACAACAATTTGTGGCTCATTATAGACCCAAATTTTTTTTCCCATCACCAACTCGCCACTTAGCTCCCATACTGATGACTTTTCTAGCTTTAAGTATACTTTTCCAAGCATATGAGCCACCCTTCAAGTGTGCTTCAAATATAGAGGAATTTGGAATATATTTGGCTTTGAAAACTTTGAAAAATAGAGAGTGCTCATCCTGAATTAGTCATCAAACCTGTTTTACCAACATTGCCTTATTGAATTTGCTTAAATCTTTGAAACCCAACCCCCCTTCATCTTTTGATTTACACAAAGTATCCCAATTATTCCAATGCACCTTCCTACGATCACCCCAATGGGCCCACCAAAATTTCCTGTGACCTCATTGTCTTTAAACAAACCTAATGGTAATTTAAAACAACTCATAGCAAAGGTCGAGATGGCTTGAACCACTGCTTTGAACAAGATTTCCTTACCCTCTTAAGATAGAATCTTTTCCTTCCAACCCTGAAGCTTTCCCCACACTCTTTCCTTGATATAATTCAAACTAGCTCGTTTATTCTTCCCATCTACAGCAGATAAGCTCAAATACGTTTCACTCCTCTATCTCTGCCACACCAAGCAGATTTTTAATAGAATTTTTATTTCCATTGGACACCGACCTACTAAAGAAGAGATTTGTCTTCTCTTGATTGATCTACTATCCCGAGGCTTTTTCGTAGATACCAAGAAGAGTTTGGACAGTTTAAGCATCTCCCAGATGAGCTCAATAGAACAATAAATTGTAATCTACAAAAAATAACTGTGAAATTTTAGGTCCTTTCCTGCAAAGAGAGTAACCTCTTATCTTATAAACCTGCACAAATTGTTTAATAAGTTGTGTTAAACCTTTCAAACATAAAAGAAACAAATAAGGGGAGAGCGGATCCCCTTGTCTGATTACTCTTGTTGGTTTAGTAACACTTGATGGTTCTCCATTCACCAAGACTGAATAAGAAACTGTACTGTTACATTCAAAAATAAGTTGGATCCATTTTTTGTCAAAACCCATTTTATCCATAATTTTAAAAATATATACCCACTCCACTCTGTCATATGCCTTACTCATATCTAGCTTCATGGCTACAAAGCCCCTCTTTCCTAATTTCTTAGTTTTCATTTGATGGAGTGTTTCAAAGGCCACCAACATGTTGTCTGAGATTGCTTTATCCGATTGGAAAGCATTTTTCGAATCAAATATAATATGAGGGAGAATTTTTTTTAATCAGTTTGCGAAGACCTTTGACACCAATTTATATAATACATTGCAAAGAGCAATAGGCCAAAACTCAGTAACCTTTTCAGGGCTCTTCACTTTGGGAATAAGTGTTAGATAAGTATAATTTAAATCACATAGTATTTTTCCAAAATTCAAACAAGACAAAACTGCTTGTGAAATGTCATTACCAATATGTTGCCAATAATATTGGTAAAAGTTAGGAGGCATACTGTCAGGACCTAGTGCCTTTAGAGATGCCATTTGGTTTAAAGCCATATCAACCTCAATACATGTAAATTCACCAATTAGGGTGTTGTTCATATCATCAGTGACAACTCAAAGGACAGCTTGCAGTACTGCTTCAAAGTCTGTTGGGTGAGAGGCAGTGAACAACCATTGATAATAGGATACCAACAGACCCGAAATTTCTACCTCACCTATGCATAGGATACCATTGTTATTTTTAATGCCAAAAATTCTTTTTCTATAGAGTCTCTGTGAAGCTTTGCTGTGAAAGAATTTTGAATTCTTTTCACCTGATTTCAGCCAATGAACATGGGATCGTTGATGCCAAATCTGTTCCTCAAGGAGTAGTAGCTCAAAAATTTCCTTTTTGATGGCAAAAACATGGTTCATAATTACCTCTAATCTAGGCTACTTTTTTTGCATTCTTGAGGGAGGATTTTTTTTAGTGAGGGAGTGAGAGATGTTGTAGAAAGGGTGTTTACTCCACCACTGTAAGCCATTCTGACATCTCTTGATTTTTTCACCAACCTATCCCATTGTAGAGCAATCCAAATCTACCTCCCATGCTGTTCTTACAGTGTCATGGCAGCCTTCCTAAAATAACCATACTTGTTCGAAGTGCCATGGCTTCTGCCTCCTTGTCGGAATCCCCAAAGGATGGATATAGACCGGTTTGTGATTAGACATCCCACGCTCCAGGTGAACCACTTGAAAAGTATGAAACAAGCTAACCCAATCTTCAGTACCAAATGCTCTGTCAAGACGTTCCCAAATGACTGTTCCATCCGAATAGTGTTTGGCCCAAGTAAATTTATTCCCCACATAGCCAAGATCCCGAAAGCCACATTCATCAATCACATCCTGGAAATCTTTCCCTTGTTTGTTAGGGCAAATACAACCACCTAATTTTTCATTGGACTTAGTGTTGAAATCCCCAACACAGAGCCAAGGGAGTGAATATAAAGTTTGGAGCGCTCTCAAAACATTCCAAGATTCAGGATGCCTCAAAGTTTCAAGGGCTCTATAGAAGCCTATAAAGCACCACCCATCATCCTTACTACAATTTATGATTGCATCAATGAAATTTGAAGACGAGTTCACAACTTGGAGATCAAAATCATGTTTCCAAAAAAGAGCCAAACTCCCTCCATGGGTAACTCTTGAAACTCCACAGAAATTCTTCAAGTTTAAAGTGTCACACAAACCACTTAGCCTAGCTTCATCTAGCAATGTTTCCACTAAAAACACCACTGCAAGATCTTGTGCCCGGATTAAATCACCAAGCTCTTGAATTATCTGTAGGTTCCCAAACCCATGACAGTTCCAACGTAGTATACTCGTTGCTCCTGACGGGGCTGGGAAACAGCCTCCGCCGATGTATGAGAAGAAAAGCTAACATCTAAAAGAACCACCAATTTTTTGTTAGGTAGATCCACATGTTCACTAAGTGTAGATGAGTGACATTTAGTGCAAACATTATCCTATGAAGGTGAAACTGGGTTGAAGCCTGTGGTGCGAGTAATTCGTTTCCATGTAGCTGACTTAGGGAAGACTAGGTTCTCAGACCCCAAGGAATATGTGATTCGAGAGTACAAGTTGAGTTTGCATGGGGAAGGAGTCTACATGCTGGGGGCACATGAGGTAGACTTAGGGCAACTTGGCTATTTTGATAAATCTCATTGCATATCTCTGTGGCTGTGAGTCGAATTTCCATCACTTTGATTCCCATAATTCCCAAATTTTTGCAAACCACAATCTATATCAAGAAGTTGTTGGAAAAAAGGATTAGTGAGATTTTTTTTACCTGAAGAATTAGGAGCATCACTTTAGTTCCCATAATCCCCAAATTTTTGCAAACCACAATCTATATCAAGAAGTTGTTGGAAAAAAGGATTAGTGATATTTGTTTGACCCGAAGAATTAGGAGTAATTTTAAACATACCCACTGTGGACTTATTAGAATTTGAATTTGGGAGAATAATAACATCCTCTACAAATCTTAGGGTTTCGAAATCAGGGCAGTTCACTGTGGTCGCTGTAGCAAAGGATCCGGTCATCGGAATTTCAGTCGCAAGTGCCTGAGTTCTTACTTCAAGCTTGTAACGAGTGTTGGGGTGCTTATCTTTCCTATCATCGAAGTAACCAAAGATGTGCACCACACTGTTTTTTAGAGTGAAAACTTGGTTAGCTCTCATGAACAATCCGAACTGTTTTGCAATCACAGGTAGCGTTCCATTGCTCTCAATCCATAGTACACATTCCCTATTATCATGGTTAAGGCAACCACACCAGTAACATAAATTAGGCAACCTCTCGTATTTGAAGGATACCCAAACTCTCTCTCCCCCCTCCCCCTCTCTTCAAGATGCATCACTCTCCCTCGACAAAGAGGTTTTGTGACATTCACTGTAACCCGCACCCTCATAAAAATCCCACCTTCCTCTGCTGGATGTTTTCCGGATTGATTGACTTCACCAAGACTACCACAGATATCCTTAGCCACTTCCTATGTCATATACCTAATCGGGATATCATGCACTTGAACCCAAAAAGAGGCTTTGTCAAAACATACATCCTAGAGTGGGATGTTGATATCGTAATTCCGAACCACCACCAAATGCTTGTCAAAGCTCCAAGGCTCACCGAGTGACACCTTGTTAACATCATCCGAATTATTAAAAATAAATAATAGCGTATGGTCGCCAAGCTTCTTGAATCTAAACCCATTAAGTGAACGCCATAGTGGTTTGAAAGTTTGCACACTGCATATACATTCAATGCCCTCTTAGTTAGAAACTTGGCTGCAATGATGTATTCTTAGGAACATTTACTTTTCCCAATAATGATCTAGTCGCCCTCCCCATTCCACTGTTTTGATAGATCTTCCATAGTATAATAGGTAGAAAAAAAAAATTAATGAGTGCAAGAGAAAAAAGATGGAAAAAGATGGAAAAGCAGACGAGAGCAAGGTTTTCAGAATCGGACCAGACCGGACCGGCAGGTCGGACCATGAAAACTGGGAATCGCGATGAAAACCGATTTTTTAATAATAAAGAACCGGATTTTTTGTTTATTCCATGAACCCCTAAAACTGGGGTTGAACCACACGAACCGGTGGCAAGAACTGTATGGTCCAACCCCTTAGCAATTTTTTTATTTATTTATAAAAACAACTTAACACAATTTTATTCTGCTTAATTAAATTATCCATCTCTTACAAGGAATAAAAAAAATTATAATTAAAATCCTTCAAAGATATTCAACTTTACTTCAAAAATTAATCATAAAATTTAATGTTTTCATGGTTATTATTTTATTTTATTAACTTTCTTATTTAATTATTAAATATATGCTTGAAAATCATTAAATTTTCCTCACATATATAGATATATTAGTCAATTTTGCTAGTTTTATAAATTTAATATCTATATTTAGGATTTTAATTAATTATTAAATTAATTATGACGTTATCACGGTTCGACCCCGGTTCGACCTCGGTTCGAGCTTAAAAACCTTAAACCTCTCCCTTTTACGGTTCAATAAACGGTCCAGGTCTGAAAACCTTGGACGAGAGAAGAAAAGAAAAGAAGAGAGAAAGAGAAAGGAGGTGAAATTGTATTCTAGGACCGCGAAAAAAAGAACATCCCACTAGCCCTAATGATAACAATGTTATCACAGGGAACAAACAAGCCCTTCAGAGAAGGGACTGAAATTCCATAGCCTAGGAGAAGTTTGACAATAAGCTAGAGCTTTTCTAGCGACAGGGAAACTCTTTTTTTGGTCAAAGTTTTTTTTTTTTTTTGGGTTGATAAAATCTTATATATCTATACTATTATTTAAGGGGCTTCTCTTGTTTGGATTCTTCATTTTGGATGCCCAAAGTACCCTCATCTTATTCACTTACAAGTTTTAAACTAACGAGGATAAATATATATTAAAAAAAAAACTACCAACTATTGTCCTAAATTTTAGTTTTTCAAAACGAAAACTGCCAGTTATTCAGCATGTTCAATTTAAGATAACTGTGAATTACTATCTTAACTCCCACAAACAAAATGCCCAGAAAAAAGGAGCCGACTCTCCCGGACATAAACACAAATTCAATGAATAGTGCACTCTCCTAATTCTTCAATTTTCTTCTGAAAAAAAAAAAAAGATAGATAGATCTTCACTTTTGATAAAAATTTCCTCATTCTCTCCCATGTTGGCCGTCCTTATTTCCTCTTTGTTAGATTACTGGCTACTTCAATGGTGGTGAGTGTTTTGATCCAATTTTTTTCTACATATTTTTTAGACATTGTCTATTGGCATTGCTATTTTTGGGATTTTTGCATAACAAGGGATCAACGTGACGAGGGCATGTTATATTTTGTCAAGTTTCTCAACAGTGGTAAGGTCTTTTATCCTACTAACACATATATCTCCTTTGCACATCCAGTCCATTGGTGAGGTGTTGGTTGTTTAACCATGATTCTGTTTTTTGGAATTATTTGATAGTTGTCCTAATTGTTACTACGTTTTTTGATGCAGCCACGCAGAACACGCTTGATGGCACATCAAGTAGGGAATTACTAGGGCTACTAAGGTAAGTTACTGACTTGGCCTTATTTACAATGTTGTTTGATGTTAGAATGTTGTGCCTACTTGATGGTAAAATAATATTATTTTGTGAATTTGGAATCTTTTTTTTTTTTTTTGTCTTTTATTTTTGTTAAATGAAAAGCATCCAAGATCCACATTTGTTTTTGTTTGGGTGTTGTTTTCGGTGTTTTTTTTTTTTTTTTTAATTTAAAATCTCCTTGCTGCTATTCTGCTTCTTCTACTCACAGCCAAACAAACTCCATGGCCTGTAAAGTTCACATTAGATGTGGATCACTTTATCTCTTTTTTTTTTTTTTTTTTTTTTTTTTTTTTTTTTTTTTTTTTCAGTTGTTACCATTTTGAATAAGGGGTTAACTTATGATTATCCTCATCAAGAAGTCTTTTGAGTGTGTTAGTGTTGGAATTGGATCAGATAAGCATAGTGCTTATCTATATCTGTTTAATTGTATGGCAGCTGGGATTTTTAGGTTGGTAAAGGAGAGGAGGGATTTTTTGTTTTGTGCTAGTGAAGATGTAAAAGGGAGGGATTTTTGGGGTTCTATTTTGAAGGCTTGCTGTGAGGTTGTATGGGGTTTAGGGTAGGTGTAGAAAGGAAGATATTTTTTTAAAGATACTTTTTTTAAAATTTAATTTACTCTATTTTTTTTAGAGGGTATTATTATATATTTGATGTATCATGTTAATGGTTATTCAATTTAAACCTCACATAAAGTGATTGTTATCTAAGAATTTGTTGTAAAAAATTTCTTTTGTAACATAAATTATATTTATCATTTGTATAATTCTATGTGAAATTTCATTTTACATTTTTTTATAGTAATTATTAATTTACTACTCTATAAAAATTGTTACGTACCTTTTCTCAGTTTTAAGGGTAGTTGATATCTTTGAAATTTAAACTCCTTTTAACTTTTGTTATGAATGTGCAGTAAGTGGCTAACTATTAGGATTAAAACACTACATTTTAGGATTGAAATTGATCCATTTACCATAAAAGAAATATATTTGAAATTTAAATTCTTTTTAACTTTTGTTATGGATGTGTAATAACTGGATAACTTTTAGGATTAAAACAGTACACGTAGTTATCCACAAATGTGTATTATTTTTAAACTTTGAATTTGAAAAAAAAAAAAAAGTGTGGCCAGGTAGTGTTTTATGGATAGAACGTGGGATTTAAAAAAAAAAAATAGTTTAATTCAAAATTTTTAAAGGTGTACTTTTTCTTTTTAACTTTTATTATGGATGTGTACTTCATTACTAAATTTTAGGATTAAAACACTACATTTTAGGATTAAACTCAACTTGATCACTGTCATAAATAAATACAGGTGAGTATTACGTGTGATGAAATAATTTTTCATCACAACCCTAGATTTTTTTGTGATTGGAAAAATGTAGTAATTCCAAATTATAAAAAACGCTCTAAATTAACACTTATCCAAAAAATAGAGGAGCCTCTGAGCACGCGTGTGAGCTCGTGCTCAGAGGCTAGTATATATATATATATATATATATATATAAAGGTATATATAAAGGTGAGAATATATATATATATATATATATATATATATATAAAGGTATATATAAAGGTGAGAATTCGCTTAACAAGTAACGTTTCATGGGAGAATATTCTATTTTATGATGCACCCAAATTTCAATAGTAAATCCTATAAAAAAAAATCTTAGTATTACATTAATCACCCAAACAAGAGGTTATTGTTATTGTTAATGTTAATTTATTTATATACATGTAATTCCAATCCCCCCACCATCCTTCCCCATAACCAACCAAAAAAAGAAAAAAGAATTAATTGTGGAGAAAAAAAGAAAAGAAAAAAAAAAAAAAAAAGCAATCACCAACTCTCTGACGGTATCCGATTTTATAGTATTTGATGACAATTGACAAATATAAGTAATTGCACTTTTGGTAGGCTATAAAACAGTAATTACATAGAAATAGGAATATGTATTACAAAGAATATGAGACGTTGAAATGTAATGCTTATTACTATTTATTTATTTGGTGACAATACAATAATAGAACCCTGAAGACAATGGAATGACATCATTTTAAAACAAACTTAAGATATATTTTAAGAAATATCTTACTTATATAGTGATATTTCTTAAAAATAAATAAATATATTTAAAAAAAAAAAATTTGAAAGAGAGATTAGTTATTTTTTAATGATTTTTTTATAATTGTTATATGCATATAAAAAGTTTGTTTATATGGAAATATATTAATTTTAGAAACTAATACACCTATTAAGGAATAGCTATTACATTACTCTTAGAGTTGAATAGTTATCCTCATTTTAAAAAATAGCTATTTATAAGGGATAATAATTTCTTATAATAAAAATATAATCAAATTACTGAATAGTTAAACCATAGGAATAATTATTAGATTATAGTATCTATTACAATTTACTAAACATGGCCTTGCTGGTTAGAGAGAGAGAGAGAGAGAGAGAGAGAGAGAGAGATTGAACTTCAGTCTACGATATTCAAACAAAGACGGAAAATGTTTAGTTTAGAAAATTACAGTACACCTTTCTTGGGGGCCATGAATAGACGATATTATCCAGTTAGTCAAAACTCGGAACAAATCTCCAAACAATTTAATATAATAGTGATAAAATAAAAGAACTATCTTATGGCAGGTGATAGATCATGATTAATTTTTGTCACTTTTACATAAACTATATATATATATATATTTTTTTTTTTTCTTCTTGTTATTTTCAATTTGCCACATTAAACTTTCTCAAAAAAATTTTGCCACAATCTCAAAAAATATTTGCCACTATTTAATTGTGGCAAAAAAAAGAAAAGAAAAGAAGATTATATACAATATCCAATATAGAGGAGTAATGCTACAATCATACGGGCAGCGCTAGGTTTAGCCCAAAGTTCAAACGAAACCCAAACTGACAAAGAAAAAAATAAATGTGGACAAATTTGTAATAAGAAAAGTATGTAATTTGCGAGATTCATCTCCTATCTAAAAACTCATGTTTTTTTGACTCCTAAAAAATATATATATATATATATATATTTATATTTATATATATCCTAGAGTCATCACTGAAACCACAAACTATTTTATAATAGTTTTACAAATTCTTGACGTGGCTAATTCTTAATGTAAGCCCACCACTAACATCAATTTTTTATTTGCCACTAAATCACTTGAGCATTAGCATTGGTGGTGGTAAAATTTAGTAATTTGGCACTATAAAAAACTACTTTATTTATTTTTATCACATCACTTTACAAAACATTCAACATCAATAGTTTTATTTTAGTATTGAACACAATAAAATAATAAAAACAAAACGTAATAATCATTTAATAATCTGAGATACAGTGATAAAAAGAGAGAGGAGGCGTGCAATGGGAAAATAAGAAAGGAAGAGAAAAAAAAAATCATTTAATAATCTAAGCTACAGTGGAGAACTAATAAATTTTTTTTTTTTTTTGTTTTTTGTTTAACAGCAGACCTATGGGGCACACGACAGCCAAAATTTTTGGCTTTTTCTCCGCTGATGCAGCCCACTTTTATTATATTTAGTTGATAAATTTAGCATTTTTGTAACTTTTCTCTACCAATAATAAGGTTAATAATTTGTAAAATATCTTATCTATATTACTATTTAAGGGGACTTCTCCGATTTGATATTTTCTTTTTTTTTTGTTCAAAAATAGCCCTTTAGGACCTACACTCCTATATTTAAATAGAGACAAAACTAAATGACAATCCACTAAAAAATATAACTCTAACTTTCATTAAAATATAATTTAAAAAATAAGGTCATTTCTTATTGATTTTTAAATTGCTTTATCAACTTATAAATTAAATTCTCAAAATAAAAATTATTTACATAAAATAAAAACACAATTTTTTTTTCAAAAAAAAAAAAAAAGCGTTGAGCTGTGACCAGGCTAGTAAAATACTAAATAGTGTATACATCAAGCATTTTTCTTTTATGATTTTATGGGGTCTCTGTCTCTAGTCTTTTTACCCTGTACTCTTAGACAATGACAATACCGGCCGGTAATTCAACGAAGACAATGATGGCAGTTTAGGTATACCAAAAAAAACTTGCAAATAACGCGTAGCGTAACCGGTAATATCCGGTCGCATTCCCCTCCACCGACAAATCTCCCAGTCACCCAACACCATTCCGAACGCCCTCACTCACCCACTCATCATACCACTTCGCCACTTCCTCTCTTTTAAATTCCAACCCTTCCCGCACTCAATTCTCACCAGAATTAGAATTCTCTAATACTTGGCTTCTATTAAGGAAAAAAAAAAAGTGCTCACATTTATTGAAGTCAGACTCAGACCACACATAGAATATACAAATATATTATTATATTCTGAGAGAGAAAACTTTTGTTGCTCTGCTCCACATGAACATGACAATCCCGAAGTTTGTCTGCTAGCGTTTTGCGAGGCCCAGACTCACAGCATCAAAAGCCTGGCTTCTATGACTGTGAGTTCCATTTTTTTTTTTTTACTCTCTCTCTAACTTTTTAGTGTTCCGTCGTCGTTTTGCAATGTTTGTCGGTCATGTATTGCGGAAATTGACCACACGAGAAACATGCATTACCTCGAGCTTCCTAAATAAATCTCTGATCTGAAGCTTTTGATAATTAGGTCTTTGTCGAGTTCTGTGTAATTTCACTTTTCGTTGCTCTAGTTTTTGTTTTATGTTAGTGAATTTCGTTTCTGTTTTTGCTGAACTTTGAGGTTTGTTCTGTTTGGAAACATGGAAATGGCTGAATAATTCGTAAGTTCTAAATCTTTGAATTTTTGGTATGTTCTGCGTTTGTTTTCTTTGATGTTTGGATCTGGTTGTAGTTTTGTCGGTGAGAGTGAAAATGGGGGAGACGCATGATCAGGTTTTTGAGGCTCTTCATTTGACTTTTAATTCGAGAGAGTTAGAATTTGCTGTAGTTCTTTAAGGTGGGAAATTTCGAATAATGTCCAATTAGAAATTATGTAACTGTAAAGTGAGGACCATACGGTTACCGAAGATAGTGCGCTGGTTGTCACTTTGTGCGGTTCAAGTTTTCCAACTCTTTGTGGTTATGATTAGAACCGAATCCAGTTGCTGAAAACGGTGTCGCTTCAGTCATGCATCTAAGATCTTTTTGTAGGCTTATTATTATTGTACTAACTTGTCGGTGATTGCAACATGAAATAAGTTAAAGACAGACATGGCAAGTGAATGAATTTCAGCAATGTTGAGAAGTCTTGGATTTATTATTATATGTTTAGATAATTGACTAATTCATGTGGAGTTGTACTAACCTTATTCCAATCAAGAATAACACAATGGTGATGGAAATTCTGTAGGTAGTTATTTTATTTTATTGTTTTACTTTTTTAACTTCAATAGTTGGGAGGGAGGATTTAATTTGAACCCTGCAAGATTTCATTGGAAATACCAGTAATAAGTGCTAGTTGAGTTACAAGGCTCTCGTTGATGGAAATCCTATAGTTGAGAGTACTTTTTAATTTTAATTTTTAATTTTTTTTTTTTTTTTGTGGGCGATCTTTCTAGTCAATTGTCTTTGTGTGATAAATTCAAGCTATTGTCCAAATGGGTGAACACCTTCTGCAGTTCTGAGAGTGCAGCACCTATGGGCTTGTACTCTGTTCTGAGGCGGAGTAGAGGAGTATACTTTTGATGTATTCTTGCCATTTATTCTTCAGGTTCAGGAAACAATAAACCTCGTTGGTAGCATCTAACTCTGTAGTTTGTATTAGTTATTGTTGTGAAGGCTCTGATAATTTATACCCACTTTTTCAGTTGTAGCTTGTTGAATGGTTTGAAAATTTGTCTCCTGTCCTGTTTCTGGCTCTGTTTTTTTTTTTCTTCATCCCTGTATCTCTGAAGTGCAATTGCTGTTGCCTTTTTGACTGTTAGCCAGGGCTCACTCAAGTTGAGATTATGTATTATCTGTATTATTCTTGACCATTGGTTGACATTTAGTTTAGTCGCCTGCCGTTGGTTAGCTTCTAATACAAATGAAAATTAGATCAGATTATACGTGTTATACCTGGCACTTTGGTATTCCATTTTTTCTTCAATGTTTGGTGTGTTTTGCTGAATATCAAAACTGGTGTCTTTTTGTAGACTTACTGAAGACTGACATAAGTGGTACAAGAAGTTTTCCCTACATTTTAGATGCAGAGGAAGACAATTCAATAAAAGTAAGTGTAATTATTTGCTTTATAAATCTAGATTGACCTTTTCATAAAGCATGAAAGAGATAGACAAAAAGAAAATTTCAAATAACAACCAGACAAAGCGCTCAGAAAGAACTGATAGGAGAGACCATAAACTGCATCAAGCGCATGTCAGCAAAAATTTAAAAGCAAAAGAAACTCGTTCTAAAGCTTCGTCTCCTACAGCACAGTCAAGTATTTCAGTAAGTGATTCAAACACGGGCACAGAGCCCTCTGAAGTTTACAAAAACATGGTTATACATTATGTGGATGATGTTAACAGGTTTGAGGCAGCACCTCAAGATTTGAAAGCAAATGCAATGATTGCCAAAGAGAACAAGGATGATGTTCTAGATAATCATTCTACTGATTTGGAGACAGAATCTAGCAAGGGTAAGGAAGAAGTGTCAGATTCTGAGACAATAAAAGATTCAGTATCATCTCAAGGGGATTCGCTGACAGCTGATGATGACAAAGTAGAAAGACCTTCAAGTGTTAAAAATAATTCCTTAGAGGATCGCCAAAGAAACAAACCACAATCTAATGCAATACATAACACTCCTAAGAAATCCATAGGTTCAATAAAAGGGCCTTCTAGAGTTGTTGCCAGAAGTTCTTCCAAGGCTGACTCCCAAAATATGAAATTTCCTTCCAAGCCATCATCAGAATCTTCTGGAGGAGTTGATGATAAGCCTGTAAAAGAGGTAAAAGAAGTAGATGACTTGGATGGGATCTCAAATGGTGCTCAAAGTTTTGGAAGTGATGATGAAACAATTGATGCTGAAGAAAGTGATGAACACGAGGATGAGGCAGCTTTGGAGCAAAAGATTGAAGAAATGGAGACGAGGATTGAAAAACTAGAAGAGGAGCTGAGAGAAGTTGCTGCTCTTGAAATTTCACTCTATTCTGTGGTACCGGAGCATGGGAGCTCAGCACATAAGGCTCACACACCTGCTAGGCGCCTTTCTAGAATTTACATTCATGCTTGCAAAAATTGGACTCTAGACAAGCGAGCCACAATTGCTAAAAACACTGTATCAGGGCTTGTTTTGATTGCCAAGTCCTGCGGTAATGATGTCCCAAGGTATATTAGTCATAAAAGCGTTATAAAATGCTTTGTCCATTTTTGTGTAATGTGAAGCTAACAGGTATCTTTTTCCCTTTATGTTTTAAGGCTAACCTTCTGGATGTCCAACACTGTTGTGCTGAGGGAGATCATCTCACTAGCATTTGGCAGTTCATGTCAGTCCAGTTCTATGACCAGGCATACTGAGTCAAATGGGAGTGGCAAGAGAAGTGATGGGAAGTCTCCAATTTTGAAATGGAAGGGTAGCTCTGTTAGTAAACAAGCCAATGGTTTTATGCGGTTTGTTGCTGATTGGCAGGAGACAGGAACCTTCATGGCTGCATTGGAAAAAGTTGAATCTTGGATTTTCTCTCGGGTAGTTGAGTCAGTATGGTGGCAGGTAATAATCTAAGGGACTACGCAATGAAGTAGTATGAATTAATCTAAATATTATAACAAGGCTGAATGCTGTTACACTGTTTTACACATTTATAGATGTACAAAATTTCAAGTCCTGATTTCAGTGCATTTTGTGCGTATACAATGTCTAAAACAGTGTGTGTATAACAAACACTGCTCTTTTATTTGCATTATTATAAGTGGCTTAGACACACCTTCCTCCATTATGCTGACTGCATATTATGTTTTCAGGCTTTAACTCCATGTATGCAGTCACCATCTGAGAATATGTCAACCAATAAAAACGGTGGAAGGTTGTTGGGACCAGCTTTGGGTGGCCAGCAGCAAGGCAGCTTTTCTATCAACCTATGGAAGAAAGCTTTTCAAGATGCTTTTCAACGACTCTGTCCTGTTCGAGCAGGGGGACATGAATGTGGTTGCTTGCCTGTGTTGGCAAGAATGGTATGAGGTTTTTAACACCTGTTTGGATTTTCTTTGGAACTTGAATTACCTTGTCACAGATCTTGAAATATAAGTTCAGGATGCCAAATTTTGTCATCTTCCTTGAAATTTTAGCAAACTCCAACCTCTAGCTTTTTAAGTTCCCCTTGCTTTGGAGGGTTAATTAGATATGATTTCTTTGATCAGGTAATGGAACAATGTGTTGCCAGACTTGATGTTGCCATGTTTAATGCTATTCTGCGTGAGTCAGCCCATGAGATTCCAACTGATCCTATATCAGATCCCATTGTTGATTCGAAGGTTTTGCCCATTCCCGCTGGAGATTTGAGTTTCGGATCTGGTGCCCAGCTCAAAAATTCTGTATGTACCATTTTACACTTTTATGTGGTTTTCATATTTTACATAAAATTATAAAAATGTAAAGATTTGGGAAAAACATATTATTAATGGGAATAATCTAGGTTTTGCTGAGAAAATGTAAAGATTTTCTGTTTTTTATTTTATTCTTATTTTAACGAGGTAGTCTAAATATTTTCTGTTGATTACCACAGTGACTAGTCACTAGTGGGCCTTTGATGGAAGGCACTACATGGTTGATCATAATTTATATTCAAAATAAGGAGCCCAACCTGCAGAAACATAACTGTCCAATGGAGATGAACATTCTTCTTTGTTCATTTCATATATAATTTGAATATACAAATTCATGATTAAGCTGAACATTCTTCTCCTTTCATTTCGTACAAAATTTGAAAATACAAATTCATGATTAAGCTGAACATTCTTCTCTGTTCATTTCATATAAAATTTGAATATACAAGTTCATGTTTAAGAATGGAGTTGTTACTTAACCAAATACATTTTTGAGTTGTGCTGTACTGAGTGGACCCTTCAAATACGTTGCTATATAGCAGAATGATCTAATTTCCATAATTCCATGTAATCATAGTTACATGCGTATTGGGAAAAAATAAAAAAACGGAAAAAGTGGGTGTCCAATATCTCCCTAAATGATGTGACCTATCGCATTGTGTTAAACATCCTTAGTATTTATATTTTGATGAGTTGTCATTCCATGTGTTGATACGAGGCTATTCTTCACGCAGATCGGCAATTGGTCTAGATGGCTTACTGATATGTTTGGCATAGATGTTGATGATTCTCTGAAAGAAGATCAGCATGGCAGTGAAGATGATGATGGGAGGGGTGGAGACAGTGAACCTAAATCTTTCCTCCTCCTCAATGATTTGAGTGATCTTCTGATGCTTCCAAAAGACATGCTTATGGACCGAACAATTAGACAAGAGGTTTATTTCAGCATTAATGTTGAAATTGTAGTACTTTCTTATTCTATTTTTTGTTCCATATCTTTTAAGTTGATTGAACTTTGTGGTCTCATGTTTTCTAGGTGTGCCCATCAATTAGTCTTCCACTGATTAAACGAATAGTCTGCAACTTCACTCCAGATGAGTTCTGTCCTGATCCTGTCCCAGGGGCTGTATTGGAGGCACTGAATGCTGAGGTTTGAGTTTTCTTTACACCTATCATCCCATACATTCTCATGGTTGTTTTAAAAGTATCTTTTTGGTCTCTCAAGCTGCACTCCTAGTTGATTGTGCAACTATGATAGATAGGTTTTGGAACACTAAATAGATCCAGTACCAGAAGTTGCTTTTAAACTGCAGGGGGTGGGATGAAAGCTGCTTATATATAGAGGCATTATTGGTTCTATTGGAGGTCTCCTGTGTGAGAATAATTTGCTTAATGATTATCTTCATTCAACACTTATCATTTGGTGTTGCTAATGATATACATTTAAAGTTTAATATTTTATGTTTTGAGTCTCAGTGTTTAATCGAAACAAAATTGGTAACTGATCCATATGTTTGATTATGTCCATATATATATATATGTGTGTGTGTGTGTCCAATTCCTCACAGATGGGAGCATCATTTAGGCCTATAGATCTTTTTTACTCTCTCTCTCTCTCTCTCTCTTCTTATTCTTCCTTTTTTAAAAAGAAAAAAAGAAAATAATAATAAGACCTTAATGTTTTGTGTGGTCTACTAAAACGAGATTTTTGCTGGAAAATGACCATATATGGTTCTTTCCTTTGATTAGAGTATTGTCGAGCGGAGATTGTCCGGAGAATACTCAGCTAGAAGCTTCCCTTATACAGTTGCCCCTGTTGTCTACAACCCTCCTTCCTCAGCTGATATGGCAGAGAAAGTGGCAGGGGCAGGAGAAATATCTGCATTGGCTAGGAATGTGTCTGTTGTACAAAGGAAGGGGTATACCAGTGATGAAGAACTAGAGGAGCTGGATTCTCCTCTTACATCCATCATTGACAAAATGCCTTCTTCACCAATGATCGCAGCAAATGGAAATGGTAAACACAAGGAGCATGCCAGTAATACTGGCACAAATGCAAGGTATGAACTCCTTCGGGAGGTCTGGTCCAAGTAAAAAATTAAGAGTGACTTCTATATGTAAATATATTGTTTTTTGTATGAAAGGAAAAGAGAAGAAGGAAATAGAGACAAAAATTTGTGGAAAATAAAGGGCCAAAAAAAAAAAAAAAAAAAAAAACAAAAATTCCAGTTGATCTGATGTCTTTTGGAATTCTTGCATTTTGGCCAAAACCCAAGCCATCAGCTTTCTTGTACATTAAACAATGATCATAGATCATAACCATAAATAGTTTAATGATAGATTTCATCCTATTTGAAAAATTCTTCCCTGGTGTTTGATCAGCTCGTGGTTCATCAAGCAAACAAAAACATAACAATTCTTAACTACAAAACTAATGAATAAATGACTTATAAAAATTATAATTTTAAGTGCCTTGACCGATTTGAAGCTTGGATGCTATATTTTTGGGCTCTTCCTCTTGTAAATTCGCGCCCCCCCCCCCCCCCCCCCTCCCTCCCCAAAACAAAAATCTCTTAATGAAATTTATTGCTCATCCAAAAAAGAAAAAGAAAATAGAAAATAGAAAATAGAAAGACCGAACAGCTAGGTCTTAAGTCATTGGGTCAACTATAAATTTGGTGACAGAAACTGGTTAAGCTCGAGCCATTTTACTTATAAAATAGAAAAATTAACTTATGAGATGGTTTTATGAGATTTGTCTCACAAAATGTACAGATCCTAATGATAGATAGGTCTTTTAAGATATCTTATCCTATAATTATTAGTGAGATCCTTTTAAGGCTGCAAATACATTGTGTGGAAGTTGAGATAAATGATAATTTTTGTAGAAAACTTACGCAATAAAAAGTAGTTCGAGTGAAGCTTGGTGTAGCAATGTGGGCTTATAGTGTTTTGAGGCAAAAATTTGGGTAAGATTTCTACGAAAATTGGGTTAGTGTTAAGTGCTTTTTAACTATCCTCTTTGAGGGCTTTAGAGTGTTTTGAGGCAAAAAATTTGGGTTAAAACATTTGGCAAAGCTAAAGTCAAGAATTCAAACATCATTAGCATTGGAATGCGTTACGTGCCTAGTTTTTATTTAATTTTTTATTTAAGATTTTATTAGGAGTTGAGTTATTAGATAATGATAGGACAAATTGTTAGCTTAGTATTTGAATAAGAGAAATGCTATGTCCACAACATTTCTCACAACATTCTCACAACAAATCTTAGTTGGCAAGTTGTTATTTGCTATTACTAGTGGGTAAGAAAGTAATTTCAGTGTTAGATTTAAATTTAAAACCTGTAACAACCTGCCAACTAGGATTTGTTGTGAGAATGTTGTGAGAAATGTTGTGGATGTAGCATTTCTCTTTGAATAAATCTTATCTACTTGTAGTAAATAAAGATTAGGTTTCTTTTGAATTTAAATGTTAGCTTTATTTTGTAAAGCCATCTATTTATATGACTTGATATTGATTAATAAAGGGAGACTGAAAAATATTATTATTGAGTGAATATTCATTTTGGAGGTCTAGACTCCCTCGAAGTAGTCTATTTATCAATTAGGAGGTCTTGGTTTCCTCGAAGCAACCAACAAACTCAATTAGATCAATTGGGTTTGTAACAGAATGAGTACATATTAAAATTTATTAGTTACTCCAAGAGTACAGTGAGAATGATGCACCATCTTTTTACATCTATGGTATACTTTATCATGAGTTTAATTAGTAAGATTTATCATAAATGTGAAGGAAGTAAGTGTCATATTGTACTCTGAAATTTATTTAATTTTTTATTTAAGATTTTATTAAGAGTTGAGTTATTAGATAATGATAGGACAAATTGTTAGCTTAGTGTTTGAATAAATCTTATCTACTTGTAGTAAATAAAGATTAGGTTTCTTTTGAATTTAAATGTTAGCTTTATCTTGTAAAGCCATCTATTTATATGACTTGATATTGATTAATAAAGAGAGACTGAAAAATATTATTATTGAGTGAATATTCACTTTGGAGGTCTAGACTCCCTCGAAGTAGTCTATTTATCAATTAGGAGGTTTTGGTTTCCTCGAAGCAACCAACAAACTCAATTAGATCAATTGGGTTTGTAACAGAATGAGTACATATTAAAATTTATTAGTTACTCCAAGAGTACAGTGAGAATGGTGCACAATCTTTTTACATCTATGGTATACTTTATCATGAATTTAATTAGTAAGATTTATCATAAATGTGAAAGAAGTAAGTGTCATATTGTACTCTGAAAGCACCTAACAATTATTCTAGCAAATTTTTCTCCTACATAAAATAGGCTAATTGGCGAGCCTAATATTTGATTTCACAAGCTTGAGTTTATGATCCTTAATAAAATTAAATTTTATGAATTGAATTTGTAAATCAAAAATGACTTGCAAGTCAAGGTTTATGACCTGCAATTACTCAGGTTGTACTTGTACATCCAATGAATTTTTACTATACCAATAGGACTTTATGATGATTTCATGGTCTCTCTCTCTCCTCACTAGTTGGATCTCACAATCATTTGCCTTTTCTACACAAAATGTGTAATTAAGTAGAAAATGCCCAAGAGACTGTTTATTTGCAAGACAAAGAAGCAAGTGGGCTTGTTATCAAGACAACACCTAATCCCGTACCTCTTTTATACAAAAAAACTAGCCAATAAATTCGTAAATTCTTGAAACCCACATCTATTTTGAAGCAGGATAAACAGTTTGGTTGGACAAAGTAAGCCTTCAAAGCCCATTGTACCAAAAAACGAGATAATGGGCAAGCAAATTTTCAAAAACCCAGCCCATCAATACTCCAAAAAGTCCAAATAGCAAGACAGCTCATCATGCTTTTTTTTTAATAATATATATATATATACGTGTGAAGTTCTTTCATGAAAACTTGAACTTCGGTCCTTACTCCCTATACTCCATTAACATTTATACTTATGAAGTGACCATCACGCCAAGGATACGTGGTAATCATCACCCTCTTCTAAATAGGAACTACCACACATAATCGCACTCTCATTAATACCCTATTTATATTAGGTTTACACTCTACTAAGTTAGGGCATTAAAGGAGTTTAATATAATATTGGAACTGGCTAGGTAGGAGAGGTGGCTGTTGGTTTATCCCAAATAACATAGGGTCTTGCTACTCTAGTATATGGGGAGTCAGTCTTAGCTTGCCCCTCGCCCTTGAGTTAAAGGGCACCCCCATCCACCAAGAGTAGGTGGCTCTCAAAAGTAATGTAAACTTACATTTTTGACATACAAAATGTGTATAATGTTGTACACATTGGCAAATATATATAACATTGTGCATTTTGTGTGCGTCTACAATGTAGGTTTACTAATATAAGTTTATATTGCTACTAAAACATAAGCTAAGAATGTTTCTTTATAATGTGATCAAAATATTCATGCACAATACTATCAAATATATATATATATATATATATATATTTATATTCAAATCCAAACTCACTGTTGGTTGGTTTGGGATGCAATCGGAGACTCAGTCGATGCTGCAGAAAACATCATCGAAGACGCTCAAGTGAATCTTTAATTGCTTTAAGACAGTAGATATTACTCATTAAGCCATCGTTTATTATTTCAAGACTATCAAATGACCAAACAAAGACGTGAAAAATAGCTCCGAACATTCTAGCCTTTAGAGCCATTTCACATTTGCTTAGTGCGCGGACTACTAGAAAGAGAAAGATAAAAACAAATTCATTTAGAGAAAATTTTAAATTGGAAAATAGATCATTACCATTAATTCTTAAATCTTCAAAATGAGATATTTTTGAACCACATAAACGTCCAGTTGAAAGAGGGAAATCCTCTTATAATATAAATATTAAAAATACTGTTTTGAAAGATAGAAATTTTAAGATTGATCTTTGCCTAAAGATCCTTTTTTTTAACGCACTTCTTTTTGTTTTTTTAATCCTTAATCATCCAATTTGTCTTTCTATTTATAAAGGGAAGAACTGGTGCTTGTAAAGCAACCAAAGCATTCCTCACCAAATGAAGGAATTTGGTCTCCTCTTTCTAAATCAATTGCATCTTTCAAAAGCAGTGCGGTGTTTCAGGCAGCACCAACATGGTATTTGACAACGTTTTCGACGGCTCCATTTACAAGTTACAACAAAGACATAGAAACATTATAATAAATAGAAGCCAGAAAAACATAATGTATAAAAGCAACCACCTTTGTCCTTGGTTATGTTGTTTATAAAACTTTGTATGCTTCGTTCATCAAGCAACCTTTGATTAGATTACTCTAAATCATATAAGTCTCCCAGAAAAACACTAAAATCTATTTCAAGTTAAAAATGTTTATATTTAGAATTTTTACTTTATGAACTAGTTTTTTTTTTTTTTTTTTTTTTTTTTTTTTTTTTAAATCCTGGCATAGTTAGTCCTTCCATGCATTAGAAGAGAGGGAACTCATCTAGAATATCTCCATCCATACAGCTTGAAGGAATTTCAAATTCTTGATTGTCTTGCCCAGAGTCTTTACCCAATTCACCATTTTCAGTACCTTGTTGTGTCAGGTTGTGCTCCAAAATTGGTCCTTCAACTAGAAATCCACCGACGCTGTCATTTGTATAATTCTTGTTAGTCCCCATCACTGCCAAACTCCCCCTTGAAAACCCACTACTTGGAAGTTCCCCTACAATGGTACAAAAATTTGCATTGTTGTCCCCTTGAACACCAGTAAAATCATGACCAAAGTCAGGAATTAATGTTTGAGACTCAAGGTTTTGGATTCCACCAAGAGGGAAAGAGATTGAGTTTTGATTTTGGCAATGGTTGGTAACATTTCTGTCTTGATGAAATTGAAAACTTTGTAATGACTCCATCTGTTGAAACCCCTCACAGCCAATAGCACTATCAATATTTTTTGTAAACATTGCATTTCCATCGAACACCTCAGTCATTGGAAATTCTCCATTAAGGTAACCACTTATGAATCCATCACTCTCTAAGCCACTTTCAACATTCATTGACTCATGAAGGAAATTACGGTTTTGATAGTTAGGGTTTTGGTAGACATTAGGGGGGAAATTAGGGCTTTGAAATTGAACCTGATTAATATTTTTATTAGTATCCATCCATGCCAAGTGCCCATCTGAATCACCATTAATGGGCAATTCGAAATTATAGCCCACACTTAAATTTTCATGGGTTCCATCCTCTCTACCAATTCTAGGTAATCCATGAGTAGCATTAAGATAGGAGGAGCTAGGGTTCTGATGCAGGACTTGGTTGGTGGTGTTGTAGTTCTGCAGAATTTTAACAAGATGGTTCTTTCTGGCTGTCAAGGATTGAAGCGGTTCAAATGGTTTCTTCATTGAGTTGGGTTGAGAGCTACTTGAACTTCCAAAATGTAGGTAGTATCTGGGGGTTTTTCTAGTATTTGTTTTCTTCAAAAGAACGTCCTCAACTGGAGTCTTCTTTATCAACTTCGAAGCACCCTTGCCAATTGGAAGCCTTGCACTTTCACTTATGTCTTTGACATTGTAGTTGCTCAAATCAAAATTGGTAACTGCTTTCATTCCTTTCAATCTTATGCTTGCAACATCATAAGCTTTAGCTGCTTCTTCTTCAGTATCTAATTTTTTGTACATATAGCAAGATATATCAGTCAGTTTTGGTTAGGCCATTAAATGTAAGATAACTAGTTCTTAGATTGAAAAAATGTATGATAATATTAAGGGCAAGAAAAAAAAAATGTATGATAAACTTTTGACATGTTACACTAAACCCTCTTGTACATTAAACTAAAACATTATATATGAAAAAGCTGTTGGGGTTTATACCCTAAAATCCAATTTATTGGCATGTCATAAATTATTAAATTGTTTAATTATATGATATTATTTATAAATGAACTAATGAGACATTATCTTAGTCCATGATATGTATAGTATATAATTTATGTGAAAAGTCGCAGAAGATATAAATCACAAGTTCTTTGTAAACTCAAAATTTTAGTTCGTAGTCAGTAATAAAATTGAGCATTTCATCTGCGAAGACTATAACATATCAACTAAGATGATTTGTTTTGATCATGAAAGTGGAGACTTCTAGTTGATATGTTGATATATTTTAAGAGTTAAAACATATTAAACTGAACCGCTGTGAGATTTATTATTCTCCTAAAGACTGTCAAATAAATAATAAATTACACGACTTCTATTTATATCAACTCTAAATCCTAAGAGTTGCTTTTATATATCAGGAGTAAGATCTATAAATCACGATCAAAATCTCAATATGTTGGGCAGCCGCATTTAGTGTTGATGGAACATATATTCTTAAAATGGAATTCATAATCTCTTAACGAAGATATAAAATATTCTCTTGAGATAAATTTAATGAGTTTGGTTATTCAAAGTGTTGAGCCCAACCACTTTAGTAAGGAGTTACTAAAGTATATATTTATAGAATTGGATTTCATAAATATATGATGAATAATATAAAGGATTAAATCGGGTACTTAAGGATTAAGATGTAGTAATCTTCAAAATGACAATCTATATTTATGACTTTGTATTACTACGAATATTTTAGTGAATGGGTTGCATGTCTAATAAAGTCTTAGGATATAATTTATTAATAAGGCCTAGAGTGCAATTACATTCATATAGTGGTATTGAATATAATTAATAATAATTTTGGACTTGTCAAGAGTTGACAGAAAAGCCAAAGGCCCATTAGAGCTAGAGTTTTATTTGTTTCCTTTTGGTCCCACTCAAAACCACATACGAGAATCCAATTGGAATTGCCCAAAAGGTTAGCCCAATTAAATAATCAGTTATATATAAGGAGAGAAACATACAGAATTTCATAAGGTTTTGATTAAGATCACATAAGAACATGAAATGGTTTATATGTGAGTGTTGAACATTCTTTTATTCTCTCATTGGACACTAATTGAGAGACCACACTTCTTGGGCATTAAGTGGAATTGGAGTGAAGATTAAAAATGTTTCCAAGTATTTCTAATCTTTTGTTTTGAATTTCACTGCACTAAGGTACGCTTTCTTATTTTTAAATTCTGAAACTTACATTATACAAGTTATCAATTGCGAATGAAATAAATCCGTTAATTTTCCGCTGCGTATATTTTGTGTGTGATACAAACATGTATTTCTCCAACAAAAACTATATATATATATATATATATATATATATTATATTTCCACCAAACTGACTGAAAATTATGTAAAAGATGGAAATAGCCATTTCTCATTTATTTGCTATATTTCTTCTTTCTTTATCTCTCTCTTTGGGAGAAATGGATAATACCACCAACCTCCCACCTCCCAAATTTGCCCAACCTAAGTTCACCACACAACAACACCTCCACCACCACATCACCACCACCTAACACCTAACACTCCTCCCCACACAAAACCACTAAAATACCCAAACAAACTCACACCTAAATACCCTGCAAATCTGCAATAACCACACCTAAAACTCCATTTTGACCATTGACCATCGGCGTCCAAATCATTACTGAACACACTTACAGAAACACCGAACACCTAATCTATATATATATATATATATATATATATATATAAAAGCATAGACTTCATACAAGAGTACATGAGTTCTTGCCAAGTAACACTCTAATTTTGCATTTAGCATTTTTTTACCTCTTTCATTAAGTTTTTTTTTACTGCTACCCAAAAGTTCACATTAGCTTATTTTACTGTTATATCATTAATTGTCTAAGCTTACATCATACCTTTCACTATTAGTAAAGACTAATAAGTAAAGACTAATAGTAATAACTAATGAGTAAAAGCTTTAGAAAGAGATAAAGAGACACAAAAATGTTGTGGATTGTTAGATAAAATGCATTATTTTACTATATATTATCAAAATAAAAGACTTGAGACTAATAAAACATTTGTAAGAGAAAGAGAGGAATGTGAGGGGTTACCTTCATTATATTAGCCTCCCACCACCATCAAGACACTGAAGCCCCTACTGGTAAATTTTTTATTATTATTATTTAAATTAGGGGCTTAAAAATATGATTTATGTTTAGGTAATTTGGTTAGTTTTTTTTTCTTTTTTGGGTATATAAGTAGAGAGAGTATATGGTGCGCAATGTAAAGTCATATTCTACTATGGTTTAATTGTAATTCATCTATAAGATACATGAGTACACATTTGCTCACACCATGTTTAAAGTCGCACTATCGATGAGTGAAAGACACAATACAAATTAGCTAATTTTCTTGGTCCCGTTACTCTTTTGCATTTATTTTTGGTTTCATGATTTAAAAAAATAATAATCTTACCTTAAAAAGGCTACAAATATGCAGTGAAGCTACTAAATCAAATTTTAATATCTCAAAATGTATATATTTCTTTACTCTAATTTAGTTTACTTTTTCTTTATAATAATGTACTATATTATCCAAAACAATTTTACATAAAATATCACAAAATTATCCGTGCGTCGCACGGGTAACTTACTAGTTACTACTAACAAATCAAAGCACCCACAACACAAAAACCCTAGAAAATCAATGGTTCTCGACTACAATTAAACACCCCAAATGCCACCTTGAGCCCTAAAACCATGAAATTTAATATTGATTATCCCAAAAGTTTAAATTCTTAGGAAACAATGAATTTAAACATTTAAGCTAACAATTGGCAACCAATCAATGTCACCCAAATGCACATGCACACCCATAGTTGACTCAAATATTTTTCATAACACATAAATACATCTACCATGATGCCTATCAACTATGAACCATCATAAATTGATCAAAAAATCCAAGAAAATATAAACAGAGAGAAAAAGTCACCCCAGGATGGCACAATGAATTTTTCACAATATATGGTGCTAGGGCTTTCCGGATGTTTTTTATTGAGAATTTTAGGGTTTTGCTGGGTTTTTGGATCTTGGATATTTCATGTTTAGATTGGGTGGTAGTCAGATTTCATGATGATTCTCTGGAATGTTTTGATTGTAATTTTGAAGCTGATAGCTTTTCGGAATTCATGTAATGGTTTTAGATTGGATGGTGGCTGGAATTTAGTTTGTGAGGCTATTTTGTGGTTTATGTACCGTAATAGTAGCTAATCTGGCCATTATGTGGTGTAATTGTAAAGAAATAGACATATTGGTGGATGAGAAAGGGAAGGGATGGAAGTATTGTAAGAAAAAGGAAAAGTTAAGAAGATAGGGCGAGCGGCAATGCTGACGTGAGGTGATGGATTACTTAACTGTAACATATCAAAAATTTGAGGTAAATTGATGGTAGGCTTAATCACGAGGCAACATGTATTTCTCCGTAATATTAATAGCAAGTTTAAGGTGAAAAAAATGCTATTACACAAGCTATCATTTTCATTGACAAAGATGTTATTTTTTGAGCATCTAATCATGATACAATCAAATGAGTGATTCAATAGTAATAGGACTTACCAAATGTTCCTATGTATAAGCCTTTCACTCCTTTTCCTTTCCCCAACTTGGCTTGCCATTTTTTATTGTCAGAGTTCCTGTTCCAAAGTTTAGCCGAGAGAGAGAGAGAGAGAGAGAGAGAGAGAGAGAGAGAGAGAGAGAGAGAGAGAGAGAATTATGATACCTTGAAACTCCACGGAAAATTGATGTTCCCTTCGCGAAGCCTCTACTTTTCCTGAAATTTGTCATGTTTAATAGCCATCATGCAAAAAAAAGAAAAAAGAAGTCAAATTAAGTTACTAATTAACATGCTCAAGTGTTGTAATGAGAAAAGAATGTCTTTGATCTTAATTCTAAGTTTGGCACCAGTGAACAGATTTGTCCCAATTAATTTAAAACGCATGTCATTTTGCTTTTATAAAGCGGTTGAATCCATCTTATAAAATAGATATGTTTGGAAAAAGGGGGGATAGAAGGGAAGAAAAAAATTATAAACATAGGTTTTTTTCTTATTATGATTCCTTCTAGGGACATCAAGTCATTTATATACTTCTATTAGAAACACACATTAATTACAACTCTCACCTTCTAAGGCTTTGCAAATATTCATTCTTTGTCATGGACTGCATCTCCTCCAAATCCTTCTTGTAGTCACTCAACTACAATAATATATATAGCAAAACTATTAAAAGAAAAATCTCAAAAATGAAATGTAAATTTTAGGTTCAATCCTTTGAAGAAATACATACAGGAAAATTTATTGGTGCAGTCTTGCCCCATAACTTAAGAGCAGCCAAATCATAAGCCCTAGCTGCATCCTCTTCGTTGTCAAATCCACCTGTGAAACATAATGAAGAATTGAGAAACTTTTTAAATTGATATACAACATTATTATTTTTTTAAAATTTTTTGAGAAATTTGTGTGCACATGCTAGGCAATAAGTAGGTTAGGTGTTAGTAAGTTTTGAGACAACTTCGATGAAGCCTTTTTTTGGGGGGATGGAAACGCACTTCCATTTATTTCCAAATTCGGATAGATTTTGATTTGACCTAATTGGGTACATATCAAATCAAGTATTCCTATGAATGGAAACTTATCAAACTAAAATGTGTTTCTATTCCTATAATGTTTACTATTGGTCTCTCATAGGTTGGGTCAACCTTGTATGTATGGCCCCTATTTTCTGTCATTTATACAAGAAAACCTTAACATAGTAGAACCTCTTTTTTTTTTTTTTTACATTTATTTTAACAAAGAAATAAAACAAATAAAGAAAAAACTGAAAGATAATAGTTGAATAATATAGAGGTCATTAAGTTTATAGTCACGTAATTAGTTATAATAGTCTACTAGTCTAATAATTTCACACACACACACACACACACAAAATAAAAAAGGAAAGAAAAGAAAACATGTATAAATTTACACATGAAACATGATAAATCAAAATTACCTATAAAAATAACTGAATGAGCATTTAGATTAGGTTTTTGCTATAAACTTATTTATTTATTTGATGAAATTTGGCAAAAGTTTAGTATTTAAAAATTAGAAGGCTTTAAAAGTTGTTAAATTAAAAAGCTAAAAGAATTAAGCTAATTCAAACTCTCACGTATATAGATTTTTAGATCAAAATATAACATATTTGATAAAGAGAAAATATAATATAACTTTAAAATTTAAATATATATTAAAAATGAGTCAATGAAAAAAAATTAATGTTTATGATAGAACCTTGGTAAATAGGTTTGGTTAGGTCAAAATTAGAAACGAGTATAACATGAGTTTGTCTTCCTACTACCTATTTTTTGTGTGGGTTAACAAGTTCAATTATTATTTTTTACTAAAAAGAAACATATTTATAATACATATAAAACTGAAAATTTTTGACTTTTTGTTGACCTCATAATATCATGTTACATAAACTTTTAAGACCTCATAATTTTACACTTCATTATTTTAATACATATTAAATTATATTTAAATTATATTCTATATTTAAACTCTGCATTAAAATCTTGGTATATCATATTTTCTTTAAATGTTAAAAGTAACATAATAATTGCATTATACTAAATATATAGTTTAATATATGAATATAAAAAATAATAAATACAGATTAATAATTATGAAATTTTATATTTGAAAAAAAAAATAAAAAGGAGAAAAATATATTATGTTTCTTTTCGCTATCGATAAATAAAATTCTAATGCCGATGTATACACTTGGATACACCTCTATGCTTCTGGAAGTCTACTTGTGTATCTACAATTCTATATATAGTATTTTTTCTCTCTTTATAAAAATAAAAATTAAAAAATTTTCTACTTGTTCTTTCCGAAAGGAGAGATATAAAGTAAAGGACATTGGAATATTATTTTATTTATTTTGAGATGTAGAACTAAAAACTTATTTGAAAGATTTACTTACCAACATAAACTTCAAGAGGTGGAGGAAAAAGCAGGAGAGCAAAAGAAAAAAGATCAGTAATTTAGAGAATGAATCGTACATGTAGCAATAGATGTTACTAAATAAACACGAGAATGATAATTATATCTTCTTGGCAACCTGTTTTTGATTTCTCTTCTGGATCAGTATTATCCCATAGAAATGCTTCAAAACGTGCAGTATACCTGTATCATATTCATCGTTATCTTTTCTATTTTTGTTTTAATTGCATATATAATACAGTAAACAAAATTAACTTCTAAAATTTATGTGAATTTTTAACCAAAAAATTTAGGGTTAGACAAATGCACCTACTAACTCCTCGGTACGTTGAGCGTCTCTCACTTAGTGAGCGATTAGGTCTTCTACGATGTCCTCGACGACCTCCTTGTCCTTGAGGAATTGTTTTGCCATTTTGATAGCCATTCTCTCGACTAATATCATTGAAACTGCTAGCAAAACAATTGTTAATTCACTACATGAAAAAAAGTCCCAAAAAAGAAGAAGAAGATAAATCATGCATCAAAAAGTGATAACCTTGTTTGGTTCACTTCAACATTACTAAGACTGTCATTAGCTTCATTGCTCCAATTATTTTCGCTTCCCACAGGCAATAGTGATGATTGTGAATAGTTAGAGAGTTCTTCGTAGTTGCTACAATGAACATCCATGGAGGAATTCTGAGGTGTTGGTGAAATTTCTGCGGCCGGTAAGAGATACTCGGATAATGCAGCTGGAAGCTGATTTTCATTAGGAAAGTTGCTGAGAAAATCAAAACTCTTATGAGCCTCAGCAGTAGAATTTGACTGCATGGATGGAGATGAACATTGGATTTGGCTTGAGTCACTAATAATGTCATTCAAGTTCCCTAGGGTTGAGTCCCCAAATTGAGAAGCTGTTGAAAAAGCTGATAAAGAACAAGAAGCTGGACTGAGGGCAAAATAGTAGTCATCATCATCTGTGTGTAACGATCCCATGATAAATACCTACAAAAAAGAAGTTCAATAACTAAAAGAGCGAGGCATTTTGTGATAAATTATTCAATCTCACACTCTTTCTGTCTTGCTGTGCTAATGACATTTCGAGCCAATGTTAGAAATAAAAAAAGTAAAAGAAAAGCAATAAATTTTTACAGTTGATTTTTCTCCACAGCGAAGCCAAACCATTTGATAATATATATGTTTCGTTATCATATGGACAAGCTTGCATATCAAAAAATTAAAAACTGGTCAAGCCACTTGTCATTTGCTATATATATGAGAAGGCGTCTTGCATGAATGTTCGTAAATGTCTTGTGTCTTCCAATTTTACCGTTTTGATTGTTAGAACAATATGCAATAGTGATATTTATAATATAAACAATGACCATTAATTTTGTTTGTTAGTGTTAAAGACTGAAGCCTTATAATGTCTTTTATATAGGTAATATACGTGTATTGTACAAGTAATAAAAATGCAGTACAATAGTACACTGGGCCTAAGCTTATTGGGCATGTATTCTAACAACCTCCTCAAACTTATGTTGGATGAGGTGAGATCAACTTGATTTTGGAAACCAACTCACGAAAACATCTTGATAGAGGAGGCTTGGTGAAGTAATCAGCTAACTATCCTTGTTAGGAGACAAACTACAGTTGTAATGTCTCTAGAATTAAATGGTGACAAATGGAGTGGCAATTAATGCCAATATGCTTGGTACGCCCGTGGAAGATGTCATTGTGGCAATCTAAACAACTCTTCGACGAATCATCTTCCTTTTCCCCAACTAAGGATCCTGCCAACTCTCCTATTCTTGAGCCTCATCACTCTCATCAAGTAATAACTCTTCCTTCCCATCTTCGTTACTTTCATTGCTTTTTTGCCCTTGCCTCTCTTCAAGAACCTCACACCTCCTGTGAGGTTTTTTCTAACCTACTATGACAGAAAGCTACAAAAGAAAAGTTGGATTCACTACCTAAAATAGGGACTTGGGATATGTTAACCCGTAGTTGGCAAAATATGTTCTAGGTTGCAAATGGGTGTATATGATCAAGACTCGCTCGAATGACACTGTTGATCACTATAAGGCTATCTAGTGGCCAAGAGATTCACTTAGGAGTATGGGTGTATATGTTCTAGGTTACAAATGGGTGTATATGATCAAGACTCGCTCGAATGACACTGTTGATCACTATAAGGCTATCTAGTGGCCAAGAGATTCACTTAGGAGTATGGAATTAACTGTGAAGAGACATTACATTAGCCGCAGTTACTGGTCTTTCCTTTGTTTGCACACTTATTTGGGGTATTTGCCTCTGGCAAATGGCCATTATTTTATATGGATGTGAAAAAAAGCCTTCCTTAATGGAGAAAGCATAATGGAAGCCTACATGCAATTCCCTCCAGGATGCTTTCATCCTCCAAGGTTCTCTCATAAAGTGTGTTAACTACGTCGGGTACTCAATGGATTCAAGCAAGCTCTATGAGAATGGTTTGCCAAGATTAGCTCTAACATCTCCCAACATGGTTTCTTGACTAGTTCCATTTACTCGGCTCAGTTCTTTTGATGCTTAGATTATTTATCAACATTCTCTTGTTATAGGTTGATGACATGATCACTACAAGAAATGATGTGTTTGGTATCCAAAATCTTAAGTGGATTTTTGATCGACACTTCGAGATGAAGGATTTGTGTTCTTGTAGAAATTAATTGGGGAACTTGGAAGACGTTAGAGACACAAATAAGGTGCAAAGATGGAACCTAATTGATTGATAGTCATGGTGGAACCATTGGTTGTGTGAATAGTAGGTAATATAATAGGGGTGTGTGTGGCTATGATAGCAGAATTGAGATTTAAGATTCGCTTATTTTGCTGAAATTAAAAATTTTTTGCTGAAAATATTGTAGATAAAAATAAAAGTTAGCTGAAATAGTATAGTGGGACTCATAATTAGTAACAAAAAGTGCAGTGAGACCCATGAATAGTAACAAAAATAAGTTGAATAGTAAAATAAATTGGCAAAAATAATCCATACCAAATGCACACTTAAATTATTACAACATCAATATTGTTGGGGGGGACCACAATTTGACTCCCTATGACAACTCTAAAACAGGCTTGCGTTGTGTGATGTCGAATGCTATAAAAGATTTAAGTGTATCTTCCTCATCACTAATTGGTTTTGAGGTGAAATGGAACAGCTCATGATTCAACAAATGATATCAGAGCCATTGTCATGGGTTCGAGTCACAGGAGTGTCATTATTGTGAGGAAGTGATTGTAGGGGGAATCATAATTTGACTCTCTACAATCACTCTATAAACAGGCCTGCGTGGTATGATATCAAATGGAATAAAATATTTGAGTGCGTCTTCCTCATCACCAATGGTTTTGAGGTGGAATGGCATAGCTTATGATCCAACAAAGATGATTTATCCGATATCATAAAAAAGCATAACTAGAAGGCTTAGAAATGACCTAGTCGAGAAGAGCTTTTAGATCCACTATAGAAAAGGTAGGGGCAGTTGAAGAGGCAAACTCAACATGGCTAGGTGATAATGCAACCGAGGTAGAACTGGCTCAAAGTTAGCCAAGGTTGCAAAATTATAAAGGATATAAGCATGAATGTGGCAATGGTCCATGGTGTGCCCCTTAGCCTTATAGAAGTTGCGAATGAAAAGCTTCTAATTGGACCTTTTTTTTTGTCATGTCCTTATGACAGAGCAAGGTTATAGGTGCAGTAGCGACAAAGATTGAAGTAGAAAGAACCATAGGAAATGGAGTCAGGGAGAAGTGATGAGACCGTCAATGGACCTTTCGTTGAATAGTTCATTGAAAACTTAATAGTGGGTAGTGGAGTGAGATATATAGAACAGCTGGCTGAGCACGAATTCAAACTCTTCATGAATACCCCATCAAGAACTGATTTAGACTTACTTTCTCACAATGAACATCGATAAATTAGGTTTTAGAAGGTGTCTTGATAATAGGTTCAGCTGCTTCTAGTTGATCCCAAAGTGTTAGGGTCATATTTTTTATGTATTGACGTATCTTTTGACAAAATTCACTTTACTTATAATTGGGTAGATCTAAATGTGTTTAGGATTTCAAGAAGTGTGTTAATAAGACAAAACAAGTGGTATCATTAAAAACATGAAGTTTGAACTAAGAAACAAGTAAAGAAAAGCTGATTTGGTGAGCTCAATACTAATCTTGCACTAACATCTATTGAGACTTAATGAGTAACTCTCAACACTACTAGTCTAGCTAGGGTTTCGCTAAACTCTAGGGCATATAAAAGCTTTATTTTAAAGTCATCAAAAGTACATAGACTCAATTTAAAGAACTCATACACTCTGTGAGAAGCTACTGCGTTCTTGTGTATATTGAGCTACGCAGATCCAGAATTCTCATATCAAAATTTTAGCCCATGATGACTTAGATTGCAAGGTTCATTCACTAAACCTCTAGAGCATATAAAAACTTTATTTTAAAGTTATCAAAGACACAGAGACTCAATTTAGAAAACTCATACACTCTGTGAGAAGCTACTGCATTCCTGTGCACTTTAGGATTTTGTAACCAAGCAATGCTTCTAGATCTTCAATGTGCTTTGAAGTGAAGAACTTTGTATTCAACAACAATCAATCAGTTGCTGAGAAGTTAGATACATACTGGGATCCGTGCATACAAAAAGAAGTCTCTACAAGATCAAGTTCAATTGGGAATTGGAGTAAAGATTCAACTGTAGGTTGATATTTTGAGATAGTCTAGGTAGTGTTAAGATTCCTTATACTTGTAACCGCTTGATTCTTGATTAGTGAATTCTTGGGAGTGGTGACTTGAAAATCACTAGGAGAGTTTGCCTCGCGAGAGGTTTTTCTCATTCGTCAACAAATCGCCATGTCAATTTATTTTTCACTGCACATTAGCATATTTGGTGATTTGTTTGTGCCTTCAAGATTTGCATATAATTTAATCTAATTAATCAACTTAAGTAATTGAATCAATTAATCAGAGTCAACCTATAACCCAACACAAAGAAACCCCATGTAGCTATGGAAGGTTGAAATGCATTCGCCTGGATCTTGTGGAGTCGATATAGAGTAAGCATAAGATTATGCTCTCAAGTGCCAACTGATCTAGAGTGCCGAGAAGTAAGCATATTCCAAACATCTCTAGCGATTATATAGTCTCTAAAGTCAAAAAGTCCATACTGATAAAAGGAAAGGGGGTGTTATGGAGCCAAGTGATGATTTGATGATTGGCACCATCTCAATCTTCAAGATGAAGAACAAAGGAAATATTAACTTCTCCCTCTTTTGAGCGAGGGGCCTTGCATTGGCTAGTCACATAAAACCACATTTTGCAACATTTGTGGAAGTTATAGATAGCTTGAGCCCATTGAGAGTAGTTGTGAGGATGACATGAATGTGGTGAGAGACCTCATTTTAAGCTATAAAGAAATCTCAAATGCAAAAATGGACAAATATATATATATATATATATATATATATACACACATATATATGAAATCAATATGCGAGTAAATAGTAAAAAAGTACCTAGATAGAGAAATTCAAATCTTAGTCAGGGTCAAACCCTGGCTAGCTGGTTCAAGATCATGATTTAAGCTAGTCCAGATCTCAGTTTGGAATTGCAATTCATACACAATCTAAGAGCATCCCCATCAGTATGTGCAAAGTTGTGCAAAATGGAAAAAGTAACTGATTTTTCACATTTTGAACAAAAAAACACCCACATCAATGGGTGTAAAATTGTGCATTTAATATTTTAATAATTTTTTCTCTCTCCTTGTCTCTGCTCTCACTCTCACTCTCACCTGACTCTCTCTTGTCTCTGCTCTCACCTCACCTCACTCTCCCTTTTCCTCATTTGCTCTCGCTCTCACCTCTCTCCCTTTTCCTCATGCCTCCATTGTCGCCGGTTAAACCATGCCTCCACTGCCACCGATCATCAAACCCTCACTCTCACCTCTCTCCCTTTTTCTCAGCTTCATCACCTTTTCGCCAATTCTCTTTGTTGGCATCAGGATTCTGAGATTCTAGTCAAATTTGGCAGGAGAACATGGTGTCGTCTTTGTCGGCGTCGACTTCGACTTCGGCAAGAGCCGGAGGAGGCTCCGATCAACCTTTGCAACCGCAGCAAAAGAGGATCATGCGTGAGAAAATACCCAGATTAAATGGGTCTGAATACCCCGATTGAAGCAATGAGAGAAAGAGGTCATGAGTGAGAAAATAATAAAAAATAGTAAAAGAATGAATATTTTATTAAATAAATATGTAGAATAGATAGACTAATGTGAATGTTTTGTAAAAATAGAAGTGTAAAATAAAAAAAGTAAGTTTTAAATGTGCAAATTTACAAAAATTTTGCATCCACTGATGCGGATGCTCTAAGATTGCAGTTTAGCATAAATGCAAGTCAAGTTAGGGCAAGCAAACCAAGGTGCTGATGTGTGCTGATGTGACATGATTGTGTGGCATCCTAATGCACTTAGGATTGACATGGCGTGATATTGAACTGACACATGGTGTGCACGTTGTTGTACATGTGTGGACACATGTCAGGCTATTTGTAAGGGTGTATGGGCGAGTGGTTATAAGTTTTGGACACGTAGTGCGGCAGTCCAAAACTTTATCCAATGCATGCAACGTCATATCAGGGTGATTCCAACTTCCTTGATCTCGCAACTTCCGTGTATGGTTGCTCGGGTTAATGTACGATTGGAGTGGATTTGGGAGTGAAAGTAGCTTTGGTTGACGATAGTGGGTCACTTCTTATGATGGCTATGGAGGCGAACAAGAGAAGGCTAGGGCAGCTAAAGAATAGTGACAATAGACAAGCCTACTTGTAATAAAACCGGAAGCTCAAAGCTTTGGCTTTGATATCATGTCAAAGACTGAGGTCTTATTGTATTATTGTTGAACGTTGTACAGGAGACTGTCTTTCTATGTAGGCAAGATATGTGTGTTGTATAAGTAATAGAAGTACAGTACAAGCAGGTACAGTGCAATAGCTCATTGGACTCGTATTCTAACATAAGGAAAACTAGTTATGCATGCAAGTAGTGGTTGTTTATACGATCAAGTAATTAATTTCTTAACCCAAACATTAACCAAACCTTGAGAGATGCTTCCTTCTACCCTTTCTAACTTCTTTTCTACAACTAGTGTTATTTCATAATCTGGAGTGTGTACTTTCATCACACACAAGTCTTAACTTGAGTCACTTCTTGTGAACTGAGGTTTCTTGCTATGAAAAAACAATTTTAAATGGATCTCGTAAAAAGCGTGGCACTACTAACGATTTATATATTTCTATGTCCAATTTTATTGACTATCTATGAGTTTCATATATAATTGGACAGAAATTGGAAAAGTGGAAGTGTATTTGAGGGAAGTAAAGTATGCCTTTTTTTGTTAGAGTTGATTCATCACAATTTCTACGACATTTTTTAGTTTTACAGTTCATAGGATTGAGGGATTTTGTTACAGAAATTGCGTGCAAATGGGTAATTCTTGTTAATTTCTGTTGTGTACTCGTTGTAAATCTCTGTAATTCCCTTCTACTACATGCTAATTTCAAGTTTCAACAAAGATGTGGCACACTTAAAGATGGCAACCTATTAAATTGGTAAACAACCCAGATTCATTTGAATATTTGACTTCCTTTTATACCAAAATATCCCAACCAAATATCCATACCAAAATAGCTTATTGAAGGAACACAAATATCAAGATACGTTCAAAAAACAAACATCCCTAATGTTATTTTATATGTTTCTAATTTGGTGCAGTTAATTCTTCAATTTTGACGACTCGACATAATAGGATAATTCTTTTGTATTTTAATGAGTAGTTGTTTCAAAATATAATTGAACAAAACCAGTTTAACTAACACAAACCCCTCTTCGGCTCTTCTTATGCCAAATTATGTCATTGCAACTGTACATCAATCAAACACCTAAGTACGACTACTCAGGATCTATATTATATAGAATTGCATGATTATGTAATAGTAATTGTGAAAACATTTTGAACATCCGATGCATTGAATAAATTCACCTCAAGATGATAGACTAAAACATTTAAACTACATAAAAGGCGCTAAAAACGTTATTAGTCTGCAAACATTAAGTAAAATAAAAGGTGCGAAAAAACCTTACCAGTCTGCAAACATTAAGTAACATAAAAGGCTCCAAAAACCTTATTAGTTTGCAAACTTTTAAATACTGTATAAGAGGATTCACATTGATGGAGCCATAAATTTAGCAATATGGCTCTACAAAAAGTTACTTTATCTATTTTATCTTCTCACTTTACAATACATACAACATCAATATATCTATATTTTTAGCTATTTGATTAAAATAATATAAAAAATTCATTAAAAAGCCGTGTAAACACATCCAAAAGAGATTTTTTTTATTAAAAAGCAGTGTGAACACAACAATTTAATAATATATATATAGATATATATGTATATACATACATACATACATACATACATATATATTCTGTGCACTGTAGCTGTAGAGCCAAAAAATATGCTTTGGCACCACCAATGTAGCCACATTTTGGTATTTAGTTAGGGCTGTAAATGAGCCAAGTTTTACCGAGTAGTGTATGTTTGAGCTTGGCTCGTCAATAAAAATCAAACGCTCAAGCTTGGCTTGAACTCGAGACAAGCCTAAAAACTATGTTTGAGCTTGAACTTGAGCTTGTGCGAATGCCAAAAAGTTTGAACTCGGCTTGGCTTGGCTTGATTAATTAGTCAAGCCAAGCTCGAGCTTAATATCAAGCTCAAAGTACTCGAGCTCAAGTCAAGTTTTATAGCTTGGGATCCAAAAAAATTGCATCATCAAATGCTTATATCACCAAAAATCAAGTAAACAAACAAACAAACAAACAAACAAACAAACATACATACATACATACATACATACATAATATACTCATTTTACCATGCTTCTAACACCTGTAATTACAATTTGTTCAAATTACAATTTTACATAATTAAATCCATCCATCATTATTTATTGTCTATAGCTTGAGTAACTGTTCAAAATACAATTTTTACATCCACATTTGTCATTCATACAATTATAATCTTTACAAATCTAAATAAATTAACATTCCAAAACATATATGAATAAACAAGTTATAAATTAACATTCCAAAACATATGTGTAATATCATAATAATAAGTTTATTTAGTAAACATATAATAGCTATAAATGAGGTTAAGCTTGGCATGTTTTTTATCAAGCCCTATTGTTCACGAGCTTGTTCACGAACAATTTTTTTTGCTTGAGCTTGGCTTGTTTATCAAACAAGCCTAAAACTAAGGCTCAAGCTTGGTTTATTTGTAAACAAACAAACATGAATAAGCATTTTATCGAGCCGAGCCGAGTTGTTCATTACAGCCCTATATTTGGTGGTGCTAAAAATAGCAATATAATTTTTTAGCACCACCAATACTAGTGCTCTAAGGCGCAAAAAAACTTTATTAGTCTTTAGACATTTAAATACCGTAAAGGCACGAAACACCTTATTAGTATTCAAACATTTATACACTGTAAAGGGCGCGAAAAGCCTAAGAATGGCAATCTATCAGTTTCTCAACTTTTAGACTGTTTCTCTTTCTCTTTTTATGCAAATATTTCTCATATCAGCTAGACATACCCCAATCATAAAATTTCATCTTTTATGTTATCTATGGTAGAAGGTAACAATACGTGCATAACAAGGAACTATAGATCAACATTAGGAATTTTTGTGATCATTTAAAATATAGTCACAAGGCAAAGGGAAAAGAAAATAAGAATTAAACCACAATTATCAGTCCTCCTTTGAAGGTGGTTTCTTTACATATACATGGCCAATCGGTTTTGATCATCAGATCAAGCTATTGGAAATAATTTGATCTCTTTGATTACTACCAACTTGTAAAGGCAGTATAAATCTTAGTGAACAACAACAAAGCCACATCAGATTTTATTTTATTATTTTTAATTATGAATTCTCACAAAGAGTTTTAAATTTAGTCAAATTATATTTTTTGCTAGAGAATTATAAAAATGTGGTTAATTCATGATATGAAACCCAAGAAAAATCTCATCACCATATTAACATTTAGTGTTTTTGGAACTACACCTGCCTTTTTCCTTTGGGAACGAGAGAGAAATCAATGCAGGGGTACGTTTGCTGTGGGGAGATAAAAACCTGCAGCTAGCTTTCTTTGACACCTTCAAATCTCAAAAAACCTGAATTTTTCTGAAAGAAAAAAGTAAACAAAAAAAAAAAAAAAAATGGTAAAGTTATAAACATTTCATTGTGTTAAGAAAATTTATAATATAAAAATCAAGGTTTGTAGTGAAATTAATCAAAAGTAAAGCACATGATTTCATTACCAACCAAGCAAGGAACTGTTGCAAATGGCTATTCTCTCACTCTCACTCTCACTCTCACTCTGGGCTATTCAGTAACACTAATATATATCAGAATTTCCAAACAGCAACGGTGATGGCTGATGAGTAATGGTAATTAACTATTTATCCCTATGTCCACATGTTATGCATGCTGCTTCCTCCAGGAATTAAAGAATAAAGGACAAGTTTTAGGGAAATGCTAAACAAAGTTGGTGGTTACAATAACAATCCTAATGATAAATAGGGAGGATTTTGCTAACCATATTTAGCGTCTAGTATTAAATTCTGCACCCACGTGAATTTGGCCATGTTAAAATATAGGTTTCCAAAGTCTGACTTCGTCAACCTTTGTAAGAATCTTAGTCAAACGCAACTTTTACTATAATTTTTTCATAACTTATCTATAGGTATATCAGGACTACAAAATTTTTTTTACAACTTATTCATGTGGCAAGTTATGAATGGTAGAATTATAGACCTATATGAACCCATCACTTTTATTCCATTACTTATAACTTGCCACATCAGTATATTGTGAGAAAAATTGTGACACAAGTTATGATTCTAATATTTTTCAAAATTAAACCTCAGGTATAAGGGTAAATGCCAATGGACCATAGGCCACAGACATCTACTACTTTCAGTTTAAAATTTAGCATATTAGTCTTCCTAATTAATTAAAATCATTGTTTAATTTAACAGTTCTAGCAATATTGTAATTTTAGTGGCTGGATAAGGATTATTTCAGAAACAAAATATGAGGATTTTCTCTTCAAAAAGTTTCCAAAACAAAAATCACCTCCTTAACTATGCGACAAATGTATGGTACAAAAAGATGCCTGCATACATTTTTATGCAAAAGTTTGAAAATGTAAGTCATTTGAGTTGACCAAAACGGTTTTTTTAGCCATTTGGTTCAAAAAGACGCATGCATGCATATTTATCCCCACCTGAAGCCACAAAAAAAAAAAAAAAAAAAAAAAAAAAAAGGGCTCTTTAAACACGAAAAAGAATCTAAGCAATTCGTTTGAAAGATATTATTTAAAATCACAAATATTTTCTAAGGAGCAACAATTTACATGGTATTGTCATTGAAAGAAAAAACGATATAACATTAATTAACATGTCAAATGCACGAGAATATATTAAGAAATATTTGTAAACGTTTTTTTATTTATTTAATTCAATAGTTGGAGTATTGAAAGTAGAGAGAAAACTTTGGATGTCTCAATTGAAAATATCAAAATGTGCCAACAAGTTTAACTATAAGATTCTTTACAAAATTTGTAATCATTATGATACCTAAAAAAAAAAAGGTTTCTATGTAATGCCGATGTTAACTCAAGTTTAACAAATTTTAAGCATTCTTTGTATTAATCATGGACTAAACTTCCTTTTATGTTAGCTTTGTAATTTTTTTTTTTTTTTGTGTGTGTGTGTGTGTGTGTATTCATTTGGATATAATATGATACTATGACCAATTGGGTATAAATTTAATACACCCAATTTGAAGGAGTACAATTTGTGGTACTTTTTTTTGGTCAATCATCATTAAAAAAAAATTATTCCCAAAAAGAAATTCACCCAGCAAACATGTTGTTGACAAGTCAAGCATTGAAATGTAAATTTGATTGAAGTTACTATTTATATACTAGCAGCATTAAGTAGATGAAAAACCCTAAAAATTATTCGATACTCTCATAATCTATATATATAATAATAGATAAAGCAGAGAGAAAATTCAATAAAATTTTAAATTGGAATTAAATTAGAGTCTAATTTTACGCCATGTGTCCCATCTAATTTAGGTTTTTAAATTTTTGTGTCAAGTGAGTTAATTCAATATAAAAATTGGATTTCAATTAGAGTTTAATTTTGTGCCATGTGTCTCATCTAATCTAAGTTTTGTAATCTTTGTGTCAAATGAGTTAATTTAGTGTAAAAAACGAGGAGTCCAATATAAGTAAATTATAAAAAATATAATTTTTGAATGATTTTATATTTATGAGCCTTATTTTTGTATAACTATAAAAAATTCAAGTTTATAAGTCATATATATATATATATTAATAGCCAAAGTTAAGAGAAATCACAATTAAATTCTAAATTGGAGTCTAATTTTGCGCCATATGTCTCATTTTATTTTTAAATCTATATGTCAAGTGAATTATTACGTGCAAAAATTAAAGAGTCTAAATTCAATTAGATTCTAATTTGAATTTTAATTGGAGTTCAATTTTGCGCATGTGTTCCATCAATTTTTAAAATTTTTGTGGCAAGTAAATTATTGAATGCAAAAACAAAAGAATTTAGATCTAATTAGATTCTAAATTATATATATATATATATATATATATATATGTAATTATAATTGTTTTTAAATGTATCCGTGCATATGCACGGGATTACACACTAGTATAGTTAATGTGAAACTCCAAATTAATAATTACAATATTAGTCTTAATAGTGTTGATTATTATAAGTTTGTATTAATAACGGCGTATGTTGATATTTTCGTAAATCCCAGTGAGAAAATTACAATTGATTGTTTCGTACATCATGTGGTATATGTTAATAACAAAATATTTATTTTTCAGTTCTTTTGAATTTTATAGAGGCCTTCTATAACTATATTATTTTTCCATTGCGAATTGGAACAAAAGTTTGATGGATTGATTGTGGGATCTGCTATAGGTTATGATGGGTGGATTGTGGATTTTGTTGGGGGGTTGTTGTTTGGGCGTATGGAGAAGGATTTGTTGTGGATTGTGAAGCAGTCTTTGAATCTTTTTAAAATTCCTACTACATTGTCGAATTCTTAATGCCCCAATTGGCCGCTCACATAAGTTACACGTTGATCCTCTTCAATACCCAGATTAATAACTTTGATTAGAGGATCTTAAAATTATGCTTTTAGATCATCTAGTTTTTTTTTTTTTTTTTTTTTTAAAGAGAGTTTCAATCCATAGCGTCCACTTCTAATGACAGCTCTTTATCATCAAACTAAGATACCAATTAGTTTAACAAGTGCTATACTTCATTCAATTAACCCAATTCCCCGCAACTAAATCATTTTCCAAGCATAATTCGCATCTTCTTTTATTTTTATTTTTTCGTAAGATCTCCTAATCATTTTCTAAGGGCCATTAGTACGAGAAATTATACAGTCCTCATGGATAATCAAACGACATGGTCCACCATTTCACTAAAAAACTTTATCATTGTAATTTTGAATTTATTCAATCATGTGTTAGTTTTATTCTGTGCCAAATTTTCTTATATTTCAGTAATTAGATACCATGTATTTAGGTGGGAATCATGTAGCAGTCGTGTGTAAAAGAGTGTAAAGAATTCAAGTGTGTGTGTATTCAAGACCATTCTAGCGACTGGAACTCACGAGTGGCTCGTGACTGATGACTCGCCAAAATGCCACATGTGTGAAGCGTGCAGGAAGCTGAAGGGTCACGCTAGTTAGAGCACTACAGGACAAATTAGGACAGTCTGGCCAATCGGTTATTTCGCGACTTAAACTCGCGACTCATCCCAGTAGCGAGTTAGTCGCCAGAACTTGCAGAAAAATGACTTTTCACATTCCTCACGTACTCTACTATAAATACCCTTATACCCACGAAATGTAGAAAGCTTCTAGAAAGAATTTTGAGAGAGAAACCCTAGAGAACAACAAGATTGACTCATCCATAATCTTATACCTTTGATACTCAAATTCCTCTATTCTTACCCTCTCCAATGACATACCCTTGAGAGGTTCATTAGCCAAATTCTTATCTCACCATACCCATATCAGTGAGGAGGTGTTTTAGTGCTTAGGAAGCAGTTCAGAGAGGACCAATTCATTTGATTGATGCAATGAGCTTATTGCGAGATCCGGAAAGCTAAAGAAGACACGGTTAGGCTTAATCTTGTTAGAGCAAGAAGCTTAAAGCGCTTAGGTGCATTGGATATATTAGGCTTGGAGAGTTTATTGCTATTTGTGTATCCTAACTTTATTCTTTAGTGGATCATTTTACCGCTTGGAGGGCAGCGGAGAGGTTTTTCGCCGAGTTTTGAGGTTTCCTCTTCGATAACACGTGCCGGTGTTATCTTTGTGTTTGCATCTCTAACGCTTACTCTTGCATTTTAATTGCTGTTGTGCTGTGATTAATTATGGTTTAGAGTAATTTGTTTATTTGGGTAATGCTTGTACTTATCTTTCCGCACATCTATTGTTTGAGTATAAGCTTGTGTTTGCTTTTTTTTTTTTTTAATTGGAGGTCTAAACATTCACTAATGTTTTATACATCAAGTGAACTTTTAATTTTTTTTAGATTTTTTAGTCTGTTTAAGATAAAATAAAAAATAAAAAGATTTAAACTGAAAATGAATTAATTTTTAAACTAACTTAACAATTTTAAACATACAGGTAAAAGTTTTGTAATGGAATAGTAGACAAGTGATGTGGTCTACCATGAGTATCGTTTAATTTTTCATTATAGTTTTAATTTTTACTTGGTCTAGAAGCTTACTCATTTTTTTAGCATGTGACCAAAAATTAACACGTCATTATCACCGTGACAAATCGAATTATTAGAAACAATCTCATAGTTGGGTGGCTTCATCTTTTCATTGATCATGGAAGTTTTTCCCTAATTCAAATTGCATTTTTCCCTAAAAAGAAACCTACCATATTGATTAGTTTGAATGGCTTTTTTTTTTTTTTTTTTTTTTTTTTTTGACTTCAAGGTGTTCCATATTTTGAATTTGTTATGACACACGGTTCATGAACACGAAACATCTTATATAAATTACCTCAGTTTTGTCTTTAAAGCTAATATTTGCCATAATAGAACTTATAGATCTGACGAGATCATGCAACGATATCAACTAGTTTAGGAATGGATTAGATTCCACTTCCATAGTTCTTTAAGTGCTTCTTCGAATTTAAAAAAATAAAAAATAAAAAAATATGCTCAATCTTGTCTTGTAATATTATAATTTACCAGTAGAATATCCATTAGAATTATGCCATTTACAATGATTACTCCATCAAAATTCCTCTTTCAATCGCATTTTATGTTTGCCTATTAATTTAACTAGTAAGTTACCCGTGCAATGCACGGATAATATTGTAATGTTTTATATAATATAGTTTTGGAGAATGTTGTATATATATTATAGCATAATTGTTATAGAACTTTATTATTAATGAGTTCATCATGAAAAGTAACAATTATAAATTGCATACACATATTCATTATAATTATTCAATTGAAAAAAAAAAAAAAAAAAAACTTCGGAGAAAAATTATAGAATAAAAGTTGATATAGAATGTCTCTCTCTCTCTTTCTCCTTAATTCTAAAATAAAATACGCATCCCAAACAGCCACGGTTAATCACATAATTTACAAAACCTACAAATCCACAACGTCCGGCCATGACATCAAAATCGTAATCATCGTTGTCACTCAATATAAAATGCAAGTTCTCCTTCCTTGGTTGTAGCCAACTCAAATGGGGTAAAATTAGATAAAACAACAATGTTAAGGCTAGGTAGATGTCGCCAAAAGATTGAAGGTAAATGAAATCATTTTTTGTTTGTGTGTATTTGACATGAAATGACACGAAGGGCTATGAGTAGGTATATATAAAGGGTAGAAGTGCAAGAGGTGAAAATAATGAATTAAAATGTAAAGAGTTTTGTATGTATGTGTAAGGGATGAAAAGTCTTGAAACATTGAACCAAAGAATACAAAGAATATTTATTTTTTTAATTAGAAAAGTCTTAAAGCATTGAACCAAATAAAACAAAAAGTTAATAATTAATTTGTTCTTATCTCTTATGTGGCTTAAGAGTGTTTCAATTGTCTTCATAGAGTGCACCACATGGCAGAGTCTCACGCTCTCCCTTATGAGGTCTCTGCTTATATATATATATATATATATATATATACATACTAGTTATAGACCTGTACGTTGCACAGTTTTATAAAAAAACTTATAAAATATATGTATAAATAATTATATATATTAATAATTATTATAAAAAAATAAGTACTAATTTGTTAGTGACTTGAAGTTTGTTAAAAATAATATCAATGATTAAAAAATGTTAGAAGTATTTTTTTCATTTGGAAAATCTTTGAATACTTATTTGTACACTATATTTTTAGAGTATCCTTGTTCTTCTTCATCATTGTTCTTTATTAAAATCTTTAGACATAATATTAAAAAAATTGGCCACTTTCAAGAGATAGAACTATTTTTTATAATGCCCGCGTGATGCGCGGCTTAATAAAAAATATTTTGATAATATAATTAAGTTTAATAACAAATCAAATGAAAAAATAATTAATTCAAAAGTTAAGATTAAAAAATAAATTATACTTTTACACTTAAAAGAAATTTTATTTTTTATTTTTTTATTTTGATATTTAAATCATTTGTTTTAGTATTGATTTCATTTAAATGATTATAAGTTATATCAATCTTAAACTAGTATATGTATCCATATGTAACATTCTAAATTAAAAATAAATAAAAATATAATACTCTAACTTAATGTAACATTCTAACTTACTAATAAATAAATATAACACCCTAACTTAAAGTAATATTTTTTTTTTTGTATTTTAACCTTTAAGAACACATATATTATTTTTTTTATCATAAAAAAAAAAACACGGATATTCATATTACACATGAAAAAATATTGAATTCAATAATTAAAACGGTTGAAAACAAAATTAAGCCAAAACCTTAATTCATTAATGAAAAAATATCCAAATTTTTTAGTTTAAAAAAAAATAGAGTTAAGTAAAGATAGACTCACATAGAAGTTTGGACGGGTGGATTCTCTCGTATTCAATTTCATGTTAGACAATAAATTTTGCTTTTAATTAAAGAATATAGATTACTTGGAACAAAACACCAAACAAAAGCCATAACAAATTAAATCCATTATAAAATATTGATGTCAACAACAAATAATCATGTAATAAGAGATTAAAAAATACAAATATATTGCCTACTATATTGACTTCTAAAAAAAACACTAAAAGGTGTGATCAAACATAGAATTTCAACTTATCTATAAAACTTGTTGATAAAAATCATATTATATATAATAAAAAGGCAACAAATACACAAAATCTATTCAATTTGATAATAATAAAAAAAAACCACCAAAAACTTATTATATATACAAAAGTAAGACCTCAAAAGGAAGATCTACATCTATAATTTGAATACTTCATTACTTATGGTATCATAGTGAACTATTAACACTCACAAACGTAGTTGGCATCCCCTTGCAGATTTGATAGCCTCTAGATCTGTAGGATGCAACCACTAAACCATGAACATGTCGACTGAGCTTTTTTTTACGACAGGCTTCAAAATTTTTAGCAGTAAAGTAATAACATTATCACAAAAAAAGGACAACATAGAGGTGGTGCACATATGGGACTGCAACACCCAACCTGTTTGAAGAGCAGTGTGCACAAATAGAGGTCCTAAGAAGTTGCCACCAATACCAACGGCAACAACATCCTTCAGTACTTTTCCTGTGGCTCCAACCTACCAAAATTTTCCAGTTACCAAAACTTCACATATTTCATGCCCAAATTAGATACTAATATCAGCTTTATATTACCCAAGAACCACTGCAGACTCTCTGAGAGAAGTCCTAGATCTTGTCCAAAACACTCCAAACCTCAGGGACCATATTATTTCCATCACTCTGTATAACTGCATCCCTTGAAGCACGGAGAGCTACATGAAGCACTGACCTATTCTCCGTGCTGTTTATCTGAAGGCACCAACAAAATGATGAAAAATATTCTTTCCATCAATTTTCTTGAGAAATGAAGAATATAACAAATAATTGTAAAATACGTAGTAGAAATAATGAAACACCAAAAAACTTTGTATATATATAGTGGGAATTTTAGGTTGTGAAGAAGATGATATGAACAAAAGAAGTAGTTTAGGTGAAACTCAAATACTTTTTTCTTTTCTTTTTTAACTTTATTATAAGGAAAAAGATGACATAAAATGCAAATTTATCCACCAAAAAATAGAAAAAAGAAACGTAAGAAAAAAAAGATGCAAGTTCTATCTTTTTTTTCCTTTTACATTTTTTAAAGAAGCGTAGGAAAAAAAATACAAATTCGATCTTTTTTTTCTTTTACATTTTTATCTCTCTTTTTTATTTACCAAAAAATATGAATATATTTATTCTTAAAATCTAAAAATTTATTAAAATTTTTACAATTTGGTGAAGCAATATGGCACAATCACGGCGTCTAAGCCCAAATTTTATTATATATAATAATATGATATTGATGATTTGTTTTGCTTCAAGTAATAGGTTAAATATTTCTGTAATTATCCCCTCAAAAAAAAATTTCTGTATATAATTCCCTTTCACTACATATATACTAATTTCGACAAAGATGTGGCACATTTTAAGATGGGCAGCCTATTAATTTGGTTATCAACCTAGATTCATTTGAATATTTGATTTTCTTTTATGCCAAAATTTCCGAACTGGCTAGTACTACACATGCCGAAATAGTTTATTGAAGGAAAACACAAATATATATATATATATATATATATATATATATATGTGTGTGTGTGTATATATAATGTGTGTGTGTGTGTGTGTGTGTGTATATATATATATATGTGGGCAAAGATCAGAGAAAGGCAAAGTAGAATATCAAATTAGAGTCCAATTTTGCACTATGTATCCTAAATTATTTATTTTTTAGAAAGTTTTAATGATGAGAATCAACATGCATTCGAGGATCCATTGCAAGTTCCAGTTGGGCCTATTACTAGAGCAAGATCCAAGAAGATCAAAGAAGCACTTAATGGGCTGATTCAAGGGATTTGGGCTGATTCACATTCCAAGCTGGGCCCAAAAGAAGATGAAGGCTTAATAAATTTAATCCAAGCTATTGAGGGCTGATCTGATGTGATTGGGCGTTATTTTTGGCAAAGATTTATGGCTGATTGACTTTCCAGATCTAAATCAGTTAATAGATACTTTTCCTAATTTAGATCTTCTAATTTTGGACCAGATCTTCCTTAATTTTAGGCTTTTATTATTTAGAACGTTTTTTAGGGTTTTTCCTATTTTGGATCTGCTATTTTCAGACCAA